>JAQGAZ010000286.1:0-74398 GCA_034692225.1 Polydesmus complanatus | reverse complement strand
AAAATGAAAGTAGAGGTGGGGGGGGGGGGGTGTATAAGGTTAGGTTAAAACAGGAAAAAGTAAGGGGCTGGGAGTTGAACAGGAGAAGAGGGGGGAGTGATAATTTTTGATTAGAAATTTTTTTTCTTCCTATTTTTAGAACAAAAAAACATAGAAAAAGTTAGTACAGTAAATCGTGGTGATCACGTGAAATCATACCAGAGGATTTGAGTGGGAGTGAGTGAAGAGGAGTGACGTGTGAGAGAGAGAGAGTGGTTTCCATTTGAATTTTTGCTTTTCCACCGCCGCACACAATACAATTTCTCAGATGCAAAATGTACACATCCATCTCTTATCATGAAAAATCAGCTCCTCATTATAAAAGATAGATAGATCTCTCCCTACTACTACTACTACTCTCCTGTCCACATCCCACACCTCAATCTCTCTTTATCCCCCTCCCCCTGCCTCTTCTCTCCGACGCTATTTATAATCCCCAGTCAGCCATATTGTCATTTCAACCTCAAATTTCCATCTCCTCTCGTTTCACAGAGTTATGTTTCTATATTTGTCATCCCCCCCCCCCCCCTCTCAACTCACCCACCCTCTTCGGACAACAACCCCCACTTTTCATTTCCACTCCGCACACACACACACACACTTTTATATCCCCCCTACCCCTCCGTTCTCCTTTCCCGCCGCCGCCGCCGATAATCAAGTGTTACGATCGTCGGATTTTTATTTAGATTTGATTTTTGAATGCGAAAATAGCCAAGTGACCGGTGTCCGCAGCACAGAGCGAGGGGTTGAAAAGGTCAGTTACAACGAGGGCTGACCTTGCGTCTGACTGGACGTGGCGTGGAGGACGACCTTTTGTCGTTATTAATCCCTCCTTCCTTTTTCGTCCATTGTCCAGTCGGCACGTGGTCAGTAGAAGTGCGACGAGTCAAAGTTGGGGAAAATTTCCAAAATACTTTTTAGATATATAAATTTTATTTGCGAGAAAGAATGGCAGGCTTTGTGATTCAAATGGTCTGACACGGACATAATAGAAGAGCCAGAGGGGGTAAAGGGGGGAAGGGGGGGGGGGAGAGAGAGAAGAAGAAAAGTGGAATTGTAGGGGGTGGGGAAAACTGAGAAGACGAGTTGTGGGGGTTGAAGGTAATATGCAAATTTTTCATCTATTTTTATTAAAAATTCCTTTGAAAATATTTCCCGAGCCCGCGGCGTTCCCATTGGCCTAAGCTGGCGAGTGGGAGGAGCTTGGAAGAGGGATGGTGAGGCGGGGGAGTTGAAAAGATGGAAATTAAAATTTCAAAGAATTTTTCTTATTATTAAAATTCTCATATAAAAATTCCTTTTCAAGGCGTCACCACACGCCACTCGCAATAATTATTATTAATAAAAATATATGTGTATACATTCTCAAAAAAATTTTCCACTAAAAAATAATAATAAAAAAAAAAAATTCCAAAAAGACAGTCAAAAAAAAAATTTTTTTTTATTTATTAAAAAAATAATGTATAATAATAATAATAAAAAAAATTCAATTATGAATAAGTTGGCAGCGGTTGTTGCAAAAATTTTTAATTATTTTTTTTTTCTCCTTCTGTTGTTGTTGATAAAGTGAACGTGAGTTCGGATTGAAAAATGATTAATGGAAAATTCGTTAAAAGTAGGAGTTGCGTCGTTGGTGGGTGGGTGGTGGTTACTTTTTAAATCCTATCAAACCGAAACTAAGCACGAACTCGCTTCCCCCCCTTTCACATCCCACCCTCTATCCCCCCTCTTTTAATTCTCCCTATAAATTTGAGCTTAATATTTTTTTTTTTTTTTATTTCTATTTAACTGCAACAGTTCTAATTGCGAATAGTTTCCAACAGCAACAACAACAATTGTAAACAAATAAAAAGTCGTAGAAAGGGCGTTCGCGTGGGATGCGTTAGGGTGAGGAAGGACATTAAAAAAAAAATATATGAGTCACACAACTCACTCATCAAATTTACAAAAAAAAAAAAATATATATAAAGAACAAAAAATTATAATAAAAATTATCAACCAAACAAAAAAATAAAATAAATAAATGAAAATAAAAAAAAAAAAAAAAAGCATTTTCCAACCGCGCACGCATTTTCTTCCTGATGCATTTTTAATGCCGAGGGAGGGTTGAGCGGGGGCAAGGGGGGTGGGGCAAAAAGAGGCGGAGAAGTGGGGGTAGGGGTTAAATGCAAAATGAATCAAAACACACAGCTAACTAATCGATTCATTTGCATTTTACATGACTCAAAACTATTCATTCCTCCCCCTTCCCCTTCCGCCCTTTTACCTTTCCCGGCCCTTTCTTTCATCCGATCAATAATTTTAATTAGCGTATTAAAAAAAAAAATAATTAAATGGTAAAGCATTAATGACGTCGTACGAGCTCCCCCCCCCCCTACTACCTCTCCGGGGGGCGTGACGAATAATAAAAAATAACTACAGCTAATGACGTTCCTTAATTTCGAGATTTTTTAGATTATAATTATTACTGTACTCTTAAAATTTTCTACTCAAAATTTCCTGCGCGCGTCACACACGCATCACGTGACGCAGCTATCAAGTACGTACCCGGTATCGTAATTATTCTAGAAAACAACAATTAAAATCCACTCCTACTCCTACAGTATCTAAATGCCATGTCCAAACCCCTGATCTCAAATCTTTCGACTATAATAACAGTTTTGAGCCCTTCCTATCTTTTTCGTTCAGCGTAAAATCATAGAAGATTTACGCCAGATTTAAAATCAAGAATGGAGTGTTCTTAAATCCAGCTTTGAATCTTTTCGCCTCGATTTTTTTTTTTTTTTTTTTAAGATTTAAATTGACACCAGTTTTCGCTTTGAATCTTCAAAATTTGCGGTACAAATCTTTAGAGGAAAAAAAAATCAAAATCGCCTTCTATTGGTAATGTAGTTCATTACCAGTGTAATCTACCATTAAAAGTGTAGGCTACCATTGAAATCTAGTTAAATATAACACACTCAGATCTCGTTTTGAATCGTTTTTTTAAGTAAAAAAAAGAGTTAAATTTACACCATTATTCGGTTTGAATCCTCAAAATTTGCGGTTTAAATCTTTGGGGGAGAATTAAATGTTTATTAAATACTCAGTAGCAACTTTATCTAGTTAAATAAAGTCGATTTAACTAGTTATAACTAAAATACAGTATTTGTTATTTTATTATTAAACTGGTTTAAGTCCTACGCATCTTCCACATTCACATAGTTAAACCTGTTTTTTTTTCACATGGAATCAGATTCAAAGCGAGATCTAGCTGTTAAATCTCAATCGAGATTCCATTTTGCATCTTTCAATTTGTCATCTCGGCGCGCAGAAAACAAAATGAAAGTTAAAGACTGGCGGCAATCGATCGATTAATCGATATCAACGCCGATCGATCGATAGTGCAGAGTTTACATTGAAAAATCGAACAATAAGGTGGAGGAAGGAGTGGCGCCCGAGAAGTCAAAAAGTGATTGCGCTAGATGGCGCTGGCCTAGTGTTAGTTTAGCCGGCTAGCCTGGTTTGGACTAGTCCATTCGACCCAATCGATGGGACACATCACTCACCCACCCACTCCCTCTCTCCCTCACTTTTCCACTCTCCTTCAATCTCTCATTCGCGCACCTAATTATATTAGCGTCGTAATTACGCTCGCAAAAATAAAATGGCGTACACCAACTCGCACCCTTTTTCCCCTTCCCTATTTATTTCTCCTTCAACGCACGTACGACGACGACGGCCATCTTGCCTTTTAATTCCCCCCCCCACCATCTCCACCCTCGGCTTTTATAATACACTACACACTCAACCTTTACCTAGATTCAAAGTAAACGCAGAGTGTCCGCGACCCTCGCGTTAATCTCAACGGCGGTTTGGACACTTCCGTAATTATCAATATCAAATTTTATTGGAGAAAAGGTCGAATTCACTAATTACTTTTTTTTTTATTTATTATGGGAGAAAATCGAATTGAAAATACTAAAGCGCATACACACTTAATTACGCTATACCATAAAAGCTATTAAAAGTACTTACGAGTAATTATTAATAGCTTCAAAAAATAATTAATAATTTTAAGAGCCAAATAATTTTTATGGAGTGTCTCCCTTTCAATTCAATTGTCAAAGATATGGCGGACACTCGCCGCATAATATTCTTTCCAATACATAAATTTACATGGAAAAATTTTTTTAAGCTGAAAAATTGTCATTTTAAAATTAAAGTTAAAATTTTTTTAAACGTAATAATTCGACGTGTTAATAAAATAAAATTCTTAGTAAATAAGCTCACGACGTAAACAGTTGAAATAGTAACTTAATATTTTTTTACGCTGAAAAAAAAATGTAATTTAAGACACCGCCGCTCTGATATTTATTTTTTTTAGAATTTTTCGAGGGAGTGTCCGCACGTCAATTCGAATTAGCATGGGTAATTGGACACTCGATAAAAATAAAAATATTGTTTTTCGGAAAAAAAAAAAAACTCGTTCAAAATCTCGTTAAAGGTCAAAAAGCAGAAAGCGAGAGGAGAGTGGTGGCCATGGACTCTTTTTGAGTAAAATCATCGCAGCTGGCGCCACCTAGCAACAACAACAACAACAGATTCAAATTTCAAAAAATAAATAAATAAAAAAAACTTCAACGTTAAAAAAAAAAAATAAAAAAATAATAATAATAAATTTCCAAAACGCTAAAAATTTTCCTCTTCTTTCTATCCATTTTCCCCGGCTATATTCTAATTCCCCCCTCCCCCCCCCCCACTCTTTTCCACCTACCCCCACCCACTCCTAATATTTCTTAAACAACAAAGTCGGCCACTTTTGCATAATTATATATGGAGCGCGTGTGCAACTCGGTGCGCTCTTGCAAATTATTCAATCTCGGGCACACACCACCATTTTAATTAAGTTATTTCGGGATTAATGAACGTTGCACGAGCGAATTTAAAACTCCGAAGCCAAAATGGAGAGAGAGAAAGAGAGAGCGGGAGAGAGAGAAAATGAGATTTATTTTTCACAAACGACAAACTCAATCTATATTCAACGTTACTTTCATTTTCTAAAATAACATCGCTCCCTCCAACCACCCACCACACTCACTTTTCCCTGCTTTAAATACGAGGGTGGTAGTGGAAGCGGGGGGAGTTGTATGAAGGTATTTTAAAATAAACGAATCCCTGGGATTTAATTTAATTTTTTTTTTAAATAAAAGAAAAAGCGAACGAGCGAGAGAGAGAGAGAGAGGAAAAAGTGATCACGTGATAGGCAAAGGCGTTGGCTCCGCCTCCTTCCTCATTATTATTACTATTATGATGGAGTGAATTATTAAAAATGTAAATTGAGGGGAGGGATGAGGAGGAGAGGGGGGAGGGTGAGTGCAGCTCTGTGATTGGTCGTCCCGCGCTCACACGTTTTCTCTCTCCAATGGCCACGCCGCCATTTTAACTCATTTGTATCTCAGTTCATCTGTGAAGCCTTTGCGATTTTAATGAGTCTTTTTATATATTATTTTTATTATTATTATTATTATTTCTACATTTTACACACACACATATATATATTTCAAAAAGCCTTTTCTACCCCCCCCCCCCCTTCCTTCCTTCCCACCCCACTACGCGCCGACTCCCCTTTTGCTCGCCTCGCGCCATTTTTCAATCTCGACCACCCACCCACTATTTGATTATTAAAATCGATGAAAACCAGGAGAAACTAATCTCAAACAAACACATTTACATTTTTTTGAATTAGAATAATAAAAAAATAAAGCGGAGTAAAAAAAAAAAAAAAGAAATTTTAGTAAAAAAAAAAATAATATATATGTGTATAATAATAAAATGAAAAAGAAAAAGGGTGGGGGGGGGGGGGGGGGGTGGAGTGAGAAATGAGAGTGGGGTAATTCAATATTTCACAAAACGTGACGTCATCTCCGATTCTACGCCTAACTTAATTAATTCTTTGCAATAAAAAAGTTTTTTTATTTTTTGCATTTTCCGGAAACATAAAATTAAAATAATTATTAAACGAATAAATTAAATAATTCCCTATTTTAATTAATAGTTAAACCAATTAGTTAACAACAACAACAACAACAAAATATATCCCTATAATAATAATAATTATGAACGAGCTAAGTTCCGGTACTTGGTATTGGTAAAAATGATGATCAAATCAATTTAAAACACTCCCAATTTTTAACGGGCAAGTAGAATTCCAAGGAAAATGTTAGGCCGTATTTAATTAATGGTTAAACAAACGAGTAAAACAAAACCTCTTTTTTTTAAATTATTATTTAGCTTTTTCTGGGGGAAAAAATAATAAAATTTTAAAACATTCGTATAAATTAAAAGCTTTCATTTTTAATGAGAAGTGCTGGGTCCTATTTAATTAATTAATTAGTAAAAAAAAAACCAACTTAACCTAATAATAATGACGAACGAGTTAGGTTCCGGTACCACAACGCTAGTGTTAACCTTTCATTTCATTTGCTTAGCCAACTAATTTAATGATTAATACCAGTTAATAAAATTAGTTAAAACCAACAATTTTAAATAACTTTTATCTTTAAAAAAAAAATTCAAATTTTTTTTGAAAAAGAAAATGCAGATATATATAATTTTTTTTTTTTTTGTATTTATTTTTTGCATTAATATTTAAAAAGATGAAAAATGGTTTTCGCATCACCTTCTCTACGGTCATCCGCGCACACACACATAGCCTGAAAAGCGTACAACAACCACCCATTCGCAAAATAATTAACGCAGCCACCTAACTCGCTTATTACGCTCCATTTCCCCCCATCCAACAGAGAACTAAAAACGTCTTAAACGGGGTAGAAATTTCGACCGCAAAAATGTACCAAGTGTAAAACGCCGTAGTTGACATCACCTGCAGCAGCAGCAGCAGCGGCTGACATTTCACCTCGGTGACGTCACTGCCGCATCTGCCCCCTCTCTTATCATACCGTATTGTAAAAGGGAAGGGAGGAGTAGGCTAGAGAGGGATAGAGAGATGAGGGGGTGGATAGAGAGAATGCTGTTAATTGTGTATGCGAAAAATATAAAATGCTTGTTTACCCTCAAATTTGAAAATGGAAAAGACTGCGTCATTAATTCTGAATTATCGATCGGTTGGCCTGAAAATGTATCAAAACAACAAAATTTCTCCTTTTCTCTCCCCTTCCCTCCCTCCCCCCCTAACACCCTCCTTCCCTCTCTCTCTCCCCCCCCCCCCCCCACACACATATACGAACTCGCTCTTTTGTTTCTCCACCGCCATAAAAGTCGCCCTTGCTTCCTGTTGTTTAGGACCTGTCATAAAATAAAAACCACCCCCACCCTCCCCCCTTCCACACTAACTCTTCCTCCGTCTGCGAATGCCCCATGGCCACTCGCTCTTAACCCCTTGTCCATCCCCCCCCAACCCCCACCACCAGAGAGAGAGAAAAGTTTATTAAGGCAAGGGATTGGAGCTACTGTAGGGGCTTTTAGAAATTAAAAATTAGGACTTTTATCCCTCCCACCCACTCGACCCCCGAAGAAAAGAGCGAGAGAAAGAGAGGAGAGAGAGAGAGAAGCTACCCCTAAGGTTCGCTCGCGCTTCGCACACTTCGAATTAACATGGATGATAATTAAACTGGAACCAAAAATGAAATTAAACGAGAAAGAGCGAAAGTTAAATTAATGGAAAAGAGGTGGAGTTTAGAAATGAAAAAGGGGGGTAAATGTGGGAGTTGGGGGGGATAGAAAGTGGGGGGAGTGATGGAAAGAGAATTTTACATGTGGAAAATTTTTCATATCTCCCTCTATATAATAATAATGCGGTAGTACAGTACAGTACATGAATGTTAGGCTGGTGTCCGACGACGCAAAGACTAACGTTTGCCGTTGCAAATCGAATTGCAGTAGCAGCAGCAGCAGCCGAAATAGAATTTGGAAAGCGCGTGACGTCAAGCGCGCCGCCAATCAGCTTCTACCCCCGAAACTACTTTACATAATAATTTTTATTATATTAATCTCCCAATATTTTTCTCTTCTTCGCTGTGCTCAAACGTAATCACGTCTTCAAAACTCACTCGTTCGGTTAACGTTACAACCGAGTTGCAATGTCCCTGAGTATGCTCTTTTCACTCTTCCCAAACTTCGACGACATTACCTGCTCTGATCAGCTAAAAATCAAAAGAAATCAGCGCCGCGTACCTACGCCATCTTTCTTTCTCCGCCATCGCTGCCGGTGACGTCATCCACGTCCACCAGCGTCATTTTTTTTTTTTTTTTTTTGATAACTATTTGGCGCTTAATTCGGTGCCAAAAATTGAAAAAGAAAGAGGGCGTGGGTGCGGCGCTTTTTTCCTCTCTTTTTACAAATAAAAATCTATATTTTGCAACGTTCGTTTTTATTTTTTAAATTTCTGTTTTTTCTATTTTCTGACCGTGAATTGAATGTGCGCGTGAGCGACGCCGCGTGCGGGTCATTTCCATAGCATTAGGTGGCACACGACGACGAGCATCCCTGCTAGCTTCCCCCCTCCCTCCTTTCCGTTACATAAGAGAGATATAGGAGGAGGAGGAGGGTTGCGGTTGGGGATGGAGATGGACTTCCGGATGCACATTTGCGCGTGCGTGGAGGTGATCCGCATGCGCGTTTTCCTGTCTACTCTCCCGAAAGAGAAGTGGAGAGGGAGAACGGTGTACAGAAACAGAAGCTACCTCAAACGACGACGTTAAGTGAGATAACTGCGCAGCGTAAAGCGGTGCGTGTGCGTATTTTAGATGTTATAGCTCTATTTTCAAGCTTTAAAATTAAATTTAAAAAAAAAGAACATTTTTTTTTTTTAAACTTCATTTCCCAATAAAAATATATATTTAAAAAAAATAAATTTTTTTAATAATTAAATTGATTGATTGAAATTTTTTGTACACTTTTGTCTGGCGGGAGGGAGGCACCGCAGTGTTGGGGCGCTCAGGAACACCCTTCCCCCCACCCGGACGTAAAACTGTGACTCCCCCCGCTCCCCTAATCACTTTTAAGCCCACTCCCTCTCACCTACGTATGTTAAAAAATCAATTCACAGCTGATAATCAAAATGAGAATTTCAAAAAAAAAAAAGCTGAAGTTTTCAAAAAAATTTTTTAAAATTTTATTCAAAATATCCGAGTTAAAAATTTTTTGATTGAAAAATAAAAAAATTTTATTTATAATATTATAATTATTATATAGATAAAAACACACACAAATATGGACCGAAGTTAGAGGCTGGGTTAGGTCAACCGGGAACAAAAAAAAAATTTGTTTTACTCAGGGGTGTAAAAATATAAGAATTATATAAGTAAAAGAGAGAAAAATATAATATTAATGCGGGTCTGGTTGACCAACCTCCTCAACGGTCATTTTCCAAAACAACACCAAAGACAAAAAAATAAACAAACACACACAATTTTTTTCCATAGCTTTTTCTATGAATTATTAAGTTTTTTTTCCCCGTTTCCTCTTTTTTTTCTCGTTTTTTTTTACGAGAGAGTCAAAACAAAAAAAATACCCCTTACTTTCATTCGTTCTAGTCAAAAAAAAATTTTTTTTTAAATTTAATATGGGAAAAAAACAATTATTATTTTCTATTTACATTTTATTTACACTAATATTTAATTGTTAGGATTTTTTTTCCTGATAAAAAGCAACGCCCTCTAGTCTTTTCTTACTTTTTTTTTACTATTCCGACCAAAAAAATAAATAAACAAAAAACACGACTTTTTTTTTTTACTTCTAAGTCATAATAAATTATTAAAAAACAAAAATCAAAGCAAAATGACGCCAAACATTCGTTAAGTTAAAAACAAAAAAAATTTGTGTGTTTTATCTTTTTTATTATTATTATTATTTTTACATAATAATTATATTTAGCGAAAAACAAAAATCTTCGAGAAAAAAAAAAGTCAGGGAAAAACAAAAAAAAAAAAAAACAATTAAAAAGTTTTTTTTTTTCAACTTAAAAAAAAAAAAAACTCGTGTTGTGATTGGACGCGCTATTTAAACGAGAACAGCGATGACGTCGTTCGAGCGTTAGGCAGCCATTTTTATATTTATAGAAAAATCAAATAGAAAAAAAAAATTATTCTATATACACGCGAGATATAAATTTATGTATGTAAAAAAAAAAACCCCCAACCGAAATACAAAAAAAAAAAAAGCCCGCGCGTGATTGACGCTTTTTTTTTTAAAGAAAAAACAGAGAGAACGAAGTAGAAAAAAAAGATAAAATAACAAACAAGCCGATTGTTTTTGTCATCGAATATGAATAGAAATATATGCATTTAGTATCGATCTCGCATCTTAATCGATTCCCCTACCGCCTGACGTAACCCCGGGATGATGATGGACGATGCCATGGAAACGGACGAAAGAAGCAAAAGACAAGCCAAAAGAGAGATAGAAAGAGAGAAAGAAAGACCAATCCAAA
This sequence comes from Polydesmus complanatus, assembly GCA_034692225.1. NCBI lineage: Eukaryota > Metazoa > Arthropoda > Diplopoda > Polydesmida > Polydesmidae > Polydesmus > Polydesmus complanatus. The sequence continues at coordinate 63,926 of JAQGAZ010000286.1, read as the reverse complement.
AAATATATACACACACACACAATAATAAGTTAACTGTCTCCTTCCACTCAACCTGGCCATCCTCCGCCATCCCCCACCACACCCCATTCGCGCCAACTTAAAAATCAACCACCCGCTAATAAGAGATTTTGAATTAAAATACTGTACACACACACACAAAACGAGATGAGATGAAGATTAGAAAATGGAAAGAGAGAAATCTTAGTAAAACCCCCACCTCATCCTGTACACTCCCACCCACACGCCGCCATATTCATTTTTTCTCTTCCCCCCCCCCCTCCCTTCTTTTTCTCTCTCTCCAATTGACCTATAAAATTTCAGTTTCCTAATCATAATAATTGAGCGCTGATGACGTCGTCAGGAAATAAGCCAGCGAGAGAGAGATGGCGTTACCATGACAACCGCGTACAGAAATATGAAGAGCAGGAAAACGTGGGAGGGGCTTAAAAATAAAACTTTTTATTTAAAAAAAAAATATATAATAATAATAATTAAGGGGAAATAATAAACGACGTCAATTTATACTTTAATTATAATATCTCACAATGTATAACGGGCGTAGAAGAAGGCGGAGGATGACGTCACCCAAAGTCAAAGCTAGAGCATTAAAGGCAAACGAACGAGGAAAGATCTCTCAATTTGAACGCCATTTTTATTAGTCTCTCTCTCTCACTCTATCACTCTCACTCTCTCTCGGCTAGTGCAAGGAACCCCTCCTTTAGTATAGAAAACACCCTCCTCCCCACCCACAAATCAAATCAAATATGTACAATCGATAAGAGAGAGAGAGCGTTCGTCTTAAGTTGGCGGTTGAAGACAAAACGGAAAGAAAAGATGGCGGATAAGAGTTTGTTTAAGGCGGGAAAAATCTTTCTCTCATTCTGGCCACCACCCCCAACCACTCCCTCCCTCCCGCCTTCCCTTCGAAGCACACGTCCCCTTTAACAAACAAACTCTCCTTCCTTCGCTCCTAGTACAACACGCAGCTGCGGGCGATATCTCCTCTCCCCCCCCCCCCCCCCTCACCTACATGCATGTGGAAGAAGCAAAAGCAGCGCCCTCTATTAGTCCGTCAGAGAAATTAACCCTTAAAAGAGCCAACAAAAATAATATATTACGGATCGATATTAATTGATATTTCGTCGACGGATGAAAATGAAAGAAGAAAAAAAAATGTAGTTCTCCATTTTCTCTTCTTCTGTGTGTGTGGCTCTCGCTCATCATCATCTTCATCCCCCTACGTTACGTTACGAGGTTTATAATGGTTGGATTAAGATGCGAGAGACGGGAAATCAAAAATCAAAAATAAATATTATATTTTATATTACGGAGGATGGGGAAAGAAAAAAGATGGGACGAAAGCAAAAAAAAAAAAAGGGATTGTGTGGCCTTGACGCACAAAAATCAAAATGTCTTCTTCTTGTTGTACGCCCCTTTTCACTGGTCCCCCGCGCCGAGGGACCACTCCCCCCCCCCCTTACCTCATCACCGAGGGACACCTTAGAATGTTTTTATTTTTTCATTTTTTTTTTATTATATATACGGTGTAATATGTTTATTCGCGCCGAAGCGATGGAGACAAGATGGCGGGCGAAGGTGTTGTGACGGTAACGCTCCCAGCCCACCATCTTCTTTTATCAATTTCATCTCCAGGTGGCAGCCAACGTCATCTCCTTCGGCGCGCGCACTACCTTTTTATTAAATTTCAACAAAATTTATTGTTTTTTCATCGGTTTTTTTATTATTATTTTTTTTTTTTACGCTTTTAACATGGGGGGAAAATAGAAAGTTATTCGGCGTAAAATGATATTTTTTTTTTTATTTATTTAATTTTTAATTTAAAATAAGAAAGGGGGGAAAATGAAAAATCAAAAACAAGAAGAAAACAAAAAAAAAAAAAAAAACTGAAAATCAAAAAATTGAAATGCCTTATCGATTTCTAAAAACACACAAAAACAAAAAAAAAAATTCTTCAAAAAACGATTTCAAAAAACAAACAAACAAAAAAGTGCCCAAAAAGCTTTAAAAAAACACACACCTCTTCGTAAAACGCTTGCGCGGACGAACAGAAGTTACAAACAAATCGAGCAAAAAAATCAAAAAAATTAAAATTTTTAAAAGCTCAAAAAATTTAACAAAAAAAAAAAAAAATCACAGATATTTAAAAAAATAAATAAATAAAAATTTGAGAGAAAAAAAAAATGTTTAATTAAAAATTTTACGTGTTTGATGTTACGTGTACATAACCTGTTCATTAATTATAATAATAATATCTCTCCCCCCCTTCAAAAGAGTTTTACTAATGACATCATCGGCCACTTCCGGTTCAGCTGCCGGGGGGGAGGATTACGAGTTGTTGTCGGCGTGCGGCGCATGCGCTGTTTTTCATTTGTTATTACTATACCTCTCACCACACGAGTGGTGTACACGAGGCAGCCGAAGTGCCATTGAAAAAACCCTGCGCGCGCGCGCGAGAGCGCACAACTTCGTATCTCTTCCGGTCCGCGCGCCGATCCACAACCGGAAGTAGCGACGTCATTTTTTTTTTCCTTTATTTTTTAGTCAGGAGGTATTTAAAAAAAAAAAACGCAACTGCCTAACGCTCGAATCGCCAGAAAACAATTTTGTATTCGCCAGGAAGAGGAAGCTAGCTGCTGCTCTTCCTTCGTCTTATGTATTCGTATTAAACTTCATGACGTCACACGACACGTGACGAAACCGTGCATATATTTTATTTTTCCTTTTTTCTCAAATTTTCTTCGGAAAAAGAAAATCGTTTGCGCGCGCGCACAAATCCATGATGCTACTACTTAGCACTCATGCGCACGCGCTGCTGCTTGATGTTGTTTGTGTCGACCATGTTTTCTCTCATTCCATTATTATTATTATTATTATATAAAAATTATATAAAATAAATAAAAACATTTTATTTTATTGTATCGCAACGCCATCTGACGAATGACAACAAAAAAATCCCCATTTTATTTCATGTGAATAATTATTCTTGTACATTTTTTCATATAATTTTTTTTTGTTTTGTTTTTTAAAAAAAAATCAAAATTTTATTTATAAATAATAATTTTGATGATAAATCGAGTCCGATGCATTTTATTGTGTATAAAAATTAATCATTGATTTTTGTTTTGATTTTATGTTTCATTTTTTTTAATTTATTTTTAAAATTGAAGATTTTAAAATATTATTATTGTATTTTCTATTCTAGTTCATTCACTACGTCATAATAATACTTATTATTGTATAATTCGAATTTGTGTTTTTTTTTTCGCACGCGCAATTTTAAATTATTATTATTGTATTGTAATATTTTAAAAAACCAAAAACCGAAAGAAAAAAAAATTTTTCGTCCATTTTTCATTTGTATAATTTTCATTTTGTATTATGTATATTGCTCCGCCCACTCGGCGTTTCCGTATACTTTTTGACCGAACCCCATTGTTTTTCCTTTTGAGTTTCATTTCCAAGTAATTAACGAATGAGAGTCGACTGTAACAACTCAACCCACGCCTACGATTTGCTTTCCCCGCCCTCCAACCTCCCCACCACTTCCTTCATCCCGCACCCCCCCCCACCTTACTCCCCCCCATTTTAACCGCCATATTTAAAAAAAAATTCCCCCAACCAAAAACGTGTTATTCTGTTGTAGTAGGAAAACAAAACGAACATTAATTACATTAAGTGTTTAACCAAATAAAAACTTTGTCAAAAAATCATATTAATTCTGCCGTTGCATTTTCCTTTTGGCGCCAAAAATTATCATTTTAACTATCTCGCTCGTTTCAAACAAACAAACAAAAAAAAATAATAATAATTAAATAAATAAAATTCTCCATCGCGAAGCTAAATCTCCACTTTATTAAAACTCAAAAACAAACAAAAACAACTCAGCCATTTTCTTTATAAAGCGCAGCTTCTCGGTATAACGAACTAACGGTGGTTGGAAATGATCGATACAACGAAGTAAGTTTTCTTTTAAAATCCACTCTGAAAAGTGGATTTCCGCTGAAACCAAATTTAATAGAAATCCTCGTCTAAAAAATATTAGGTCTTTCGTTTAAACGAATATTTCAGTACAACGAAATTTAATCAAAATTCTTCATCTAGTTTGTGCTTTTTTTTTTTTCAAATCAACGTGAAACTTTGCTGAAATGACGTCATCGGTCACTCCCTCCCGGTCAAGCTGGGGAACGAAGCATACGAGGATAAAGTTCATGCTGAATTTGTATGTTTGAGTAGGAAGATAAATCTACAGTAAGTATTTAAAAAATGCAAAGCAGCTGTTTGCTGAAGCTGAGAAGTGGTTCGTGTGAACCCATTCATTCTAAATCTCAGTACAACCATCTAAAAACGATTTGGCTTTCCACTTAAATCCATAATATTTCGCTACTGTACAACCAAATTCAATTGACATCTTCATCTTAAAAAAAAAAAAAACAGTACGAGGTTTTCATTTAAACTAATATTTGAGTACTGCACAGTACAACAAAGTCGAATTTATTTATTTACATTTAAAAGCGCAACTTCAAATCGAAACCCAAACATTTCGACACCACACAATTGAATTTCGATTCCCACATTTTCATTTAAACCAATTTCGAAACTTAGGTTTATGGCGAAAAAGATCGTCGATACAACAAAATCTCCATCAAAAAGTGAATTCCAAAGCCAATACCAATAGGGGCTTTTTCATTGGTTAACAGAAAATTTGCGCTTAAATTTGTAAGTTTATTGAACAAAATTAATCATTCTATAAATTTCTTATCATAAACAGTAATTCTAATGACGTCATAAGAGTAAGAAAAAAAGCTTAACCGCAAACTCTCGAATATTCTCGCAAACTTTGATTTAGAAAAATAACTGAGTAACCGAAAGTGAAACCCAAACATCTTAACGTTCGTTATATCGACGCTACGTCACCGTTTGAAATTATGACTACTTTTAATAAGTAAGGGAAAGCTAGTACGGTACAAATGTTGTTTTTTAAAAATATGTGTAAAAAAAAAACGAGAGCGCATTTTAGTTCCGAAGACGACACCTACCTTCGAACGGAAGTTGAGAAACGGTAAGTCCGGTGTGACAACGCCCTCCTGCACCTACAAGAACAAAAAAAATAAAGAAACAAGGTAAGTCCACCAATCTCATTGAACATTCATAAACAATAATAATTAACAACTGATAAAACACAAATACACTAATTGCTCAATCGGCATTTCAAGACAGACGGAGACATTTGTTGGCATTTGAAATCAGCGCTGCGTTGGTCAAAAATTGGCGCCAAACGCCTCCTCGTCCACCCTATCGTTTTGATCTCGCGCCAAAAAGCGCGCGCGCGGATGACGTATGCGCCGGTCACGTCACGTCAGCCGATCCAATTGTAGAGCCGTAATAAGAAGAAGAAGAAGGAGGAGACAAGTAAAGAGGCCATTGAACTGTATTGTTGATGCGTAGATGACCACTTCTGGCGCCCACCGCCACCCCCCCCCCTCACACCCCTTCCCACCACCCACAATGAAGGTCAACTCTCCCTTTTAACCTTTCTCCCACCTATGCCAAAACGCATTGATTTCCATTCAACAAAATCTCTCTCGCTCTCTCTCCATTCGATGACGTCATCACTCCCTCCTACACCCACCCACCGCCGCCACGATTTCATAAAAATAAAAGTCAACAATTTATTTATCGGAATTTTCCTTTCTCCATCTTGTAAAAACAAGTAAACACACACATAAGAAGAAAAAAAAAAATGTGAGCGAGAGGTGGGAAGAGAGGAAGGGGGGTATCGCGTGGCAGCCGTTGCAGATGCGAAGACGCGCAAAACCAATATTAATATTGATAATAAAAGCTAAATCACCCGCACGCCCTCTCGCGGCGGCGCCAACTGTTTCTCAACAACAACAAAAAAAATCCATCTCTCCATCTGCTTCTCCATCTCCATCACTCTGGCTCGCTCGCTCTCTCGTTTATGGCACACACATCAGCCCACGGACAACAGCTCATTTACATCGCCTTGAAAAAGGCCCACAGCGTCCCTGCGAGAGGGGGAGTAGGTGAGGTGGGGGTGGAGGAGAAGATGGCGGAGGTGTATTGACAGGTAGAGAATGACCAGCCGCAATTCTCATTTCCTTTCCATCAAGTCACGACAACGGGGGCTCATCTCAATGCGAGCGAGATTAGCTTAAGCCGAGCCACGCCCACTCCAAACCAAAGTTAACTACCCGCCGCACGTGAGTGACACACGTGATAATATAGGTGCTAGTGGTCGAGAGGGTGAAGGAGGAAGTGAGGCAGAAGTGGACCTTCATTAGACGACAGTTAGTTAATGAGTATAGGTGTTTATCACGTGGTCGCACGCGAATTCCGTCGCGCGAGTCGAGACAACAACAACCCAAGAAAGAAAAAAAAAAAAAAAAAAAAAAAAAGGTCGAAATGAGGAACAAGTTTTTGGGCGAACAGATAGAGGGAGAGATTGAGATTGAGAGAGGGAAGAAAGGGGGGTAGGCGGGGGTGGTGAAGCGTCAAAAGTGCTGTCACACACGCATTAACATTAGCGGTTGGGCTAATCAGCCGTGCACAGCAGCAGCAGCGCCCTCTCTCTCTCTCTCTCGCTCCATCGTTCCTACTACTGTATACAGTGTACATTGGATTTTATAAGAAAACCTCGATTCTACGTTTTCCGTTATTCAACGTCGATTTAGTAAAAGTTCAAACGAATTTCAAAAGAAAACCTCGATTCTACGTTTTCCGTTATTCAACGTCGATTTAGTAAAAGTTAAAACGAATTTTAAAAATAAACGCACGCGCGCGATTATAATTTTTTAAAGTAAAAAATGACATTCTACTGATAAAATCGAAAGAGAGGGAAAATATCGATAATTCAATAATTGAAATACCTGATAAGAGTAAAAAAAAAAAAAAAGGGAAGAAAAATGATCGAGATAAAAATAATTCTAAGAGCGATTCATTTGTTACAAGATTATTTTTGAACGAATAAATTTTCAATAATAAAATTCAAAAATAATCAATACATTTTTTTTAAATAAAAATTTTAGCGAACTCCAATAGAAAACATTTGTCCTTGAAAATAAATTATTGATGTTTTGATTTTTTTTTTTTTTTTTTTTGGTTTTACTTTTTATTAATTTTCAAAAATAATGATTGCTTTTTTTTAATATATATAAAATTTTTAGTTTTAAAATAAAAAATTTAAAAAACATGCGCGTACAATAAAAAAAAAATCAATAAAACAATATTTCAAAATACCGGTATGCAATAAAAAATTTTAAAAGCTATATAAAACAATGCGTTTATTTGTTTGTTTTTTTTTTTTAATGCTTTTCACATTTCGCAATCGTTATTGATCTGTTTCATTGTTAGGATTTAAAATTTTTTTTTTTTTTAAAATACAAAACCGCAAAAATAAAAATCAATAAAATAATACTTAATGCAAAAATAAAAACAAATATAAAATACCGAAAAATCTATAAATAAATAATAATAAAATCGCGCTCGCTCACGTAAAACTCCAAACCGGAAATAACCTAAAAAATTAAAAAAAAAATTGCGGCGTAAAAACAAAAACAATAAAATTCCATCTCACTTTTTTCTATTTTTATTTATTTATTTTAAAAAAAAAAAAAATTTGTAATATAAATTTGCGAAGTTAACTAACATCGGATGAAGCGGGGGGAAAAAAAGCCATAAAAAGCGATCATAAAATTGCGCCTTCAATCTCGCTCCCAATTTATTTATTTATTTTTCTAGTTATTTTCCATTTTATTTTTACTTATTTATTTATTTAAAAACATTTTTTCTCGTTTTTGTTTTAAATCGGGTTTGGTTCTCGGGCGCGTGAAAGTCCATTTATCAAGGCGCTTAATTAGCATAAGTTGAGGCGATAAAAGCTCAGTCTCCGGTTGGTGCGAGCGTTAGAAGTGGGCGGAGCTGCGATTGTATGCAAATGAGTGTGTCCACTGCCTAATTAATTCTCATTTATTCTCTCCCTCCATCTCTCCCGCTTTATCTCCGCTCGCACGTGACGAGATGGATGGATGGATGGCGCTGGCCACGCCCCCCTCATTTTGCATTCGCTATTCCACTCGCAGCTTATTGTTCAATTGGGATCAAGAGCGCATGGGGCGCTGGGGGTTCTAGTGAAAGGGGGGGGGGGGGAGGTAGGCTGGGAGGGAAGGGGGGGGGGGGGCTGCTGGCGAGGGGCCAAAATATTAACACACGTACCCAAACCTAATAATAAAAATTCAAACTTGCTTTAAAAGACAATTGATGACGTCAAACAAAACGCTTCAAATGTCACAACACCCTTTCCCACCCACCATCACTCCCACTCACTCTCTCCCCCCAACCCCCCTCACTCCCTCACGCGCTTTATTTTACATTTTGATATTTCCATTAATTTATTTTTTCTTTCTCTCCGCTCGTTTATTTATTTTTTCTCCCCCTACCTCTCCCACCCACCCTTTTCAGTTATAATGAAACGGAAAATCGATACGAATGCGAGAAATAAAAACGGCCGATCGATATTTTTCATAAATTTTAATTAATTAATTTTTTTTTTTTTGAGGCCGAGGGAACAGAAAAAGATGAGTGACAGAAATCTCGGTCTCTGGCTTTTCGAACATCCCTCGGCGGCTAAACTGGATGGAAAAGCCGAGCAAAAAGCGGCGGTGGAATAGCCGCGACATCTAGCGACAAAAACTCGATACACAAAAAACTTTTTTTCTCATCTTCCAAATTCGAATAGGAGAAAGTGATGAAAGTCGAAAGGCAAGCTGCCATACTATTTTAAAACATACTTTTGAAAATGATAGAATTTTACATTTAAATATTGGTGCATATTCTAGAATTATTACAAAAAATAAAAAATAACGCTACCTATTTAATTGGTTTGCAATTCGAATAAATATTGATTTGTCTTAATTAACGGAAAAAAATTAATTAAAAAATATAGTAACGAGTATTGATTAATTCTCGAAAATAAGCCCAATCAATTAACTGACAACATTAAATTACAGTATTATCACCCTAGATGGCGCTCTAATACTGGGACCCAATACCTTGCACCGAGAAGAGCATTCAGCGTTCAACGCAACGACGCTTTCGTTAAAAGAAATCCAGTCGTACAATTTCAATAAAACGCCGAAAATACGTTTTTAAATACAGTCATTTTAAATGTTGTTACAGATTTCCATTAAAACCCTATTGTAGTCGATGACAATTTTAATCGCGATTAATCCTAATTTTTTTTTTATTATCTAGAAATGCTTTAATATAAATATTCTTACGCCCGATTCACGTCGAGCGTAACCTACGTTAAATAGCGTTCAACCGCCGCGCGCAAAAACCTACGGCGCTCTCCTCACCCGCTTTCTATCGTTCAAAATGATGCGCCAGCGTTAAATCGGCGCAGGTTTCCAATGGACACGTGATCCACATCTCTCGGTATATAACCAACATTACTCAAAGGGAGGGGGGGGGGGGAAATAAATATAACGTCAACACCTTTAAATCATCTTCAACAATAATATTTAAAATAGCAAAACGAATCAAAAGAAGCGAAAGTCAGTCGACATTGAAAGAAAGTTGGCATTGACTAATGAAGACAAAAACAACACCCACCAGTCTCAAATAAAAAAAAAGAGAGAAAGAGGCGCAATTGCGCATCGCTACCATCAAAATTAAAAAGCACCCTGTACACATTTCGCCACCCCGTATATTACCGTCCACATTGGCTTAACCTAACCATACATCAATAGTCATCTCCACCTACGCACATAGTAAGCAGTGTACAGAGTGCTTTTAAGATTGGCGGTAAAGATGCATAATTGAGCCACCAAGAAAAAAAAAAAAAAAAAAACCAGGAAAATGAATTTCCGTTCATAGTTTTCGTTTACGCAGCATTTACGTTGCGGGAGGCGTCAAACTGTGAACTCGCATTAACTTCGCATCTCTCTCTCTCTCTTACATTTTTCTTCGAAAATATATTATTTAGCCTTAAACCCTCCCTGTCTTTCACTCCGCCCTTTCACCTACCCCCCACTCCCCCTCGTCGCTTTTCTCATTCTCCTCCACTGGATTTCATCAAATCTACTCTCATGAATTTAAACATTAGAAATGTGTATGGAATTTCATCTTCTCGCCCCCCCCCCCCCCATCCCACCCCACCTCACTTTACCATTCCCGTTAAGGGAAGGAAGGGGGGGTTGGGGAGGGGGAAGGCGCAACGCCCTCTATCTTGCCGAGCGAAAGGTTGAGGCAAAGTAAAGAGAGATAGAAAATGGAGAAGATGAAGCCGAAGAAGAAGAAGAAAAAAAAATCACGGTTTTTATCTTGTTTTTCTTCCCATCGTCTAAATTACATCTATTAAAATGAAAAATTCATATTTATTTCCCGCGCTCCCCCCACCCCAACCCCCCGCCCCCTGTTGCAGCAGCAGCAGCAGCAGCAGCAACCTTCCTCCCGCACTCCACGACGCAACTCACCCATTCACCTCGTCGTAAATGACGTTAGCTGCGCGTGAAGGAAAATCGATCAACATTCGGATTTTAACAAATCAAACTTCTTTTTGAAAAAGCACCAACGTTAAACGCCCGTCGAGGCGAGAACAGCCAACGTTAACACCCGACGGCTAACCCAAGGACCTCCCCTACAACAGGACAGCGATGACCCCCTCGAAAAAAAATATATATAAATAAGAATGAAAAAGGTTTTTCACATTGGAAATGTTAAGCCGGGTTCGCACGAGTTGGCTTCAAACGTGCGCGTTCCTTTTTCATTCGCATCAAACCGGGCGATTATTGAGCGTGAGCAGTGCCAAACTTAAGCTTAACGAGCGAAACATTTTGATAATTAAAATTACAGGAATTTTTCATTTTTCGGGTAATGCGATCTTCTACCTTGGACGACTTTCCAGCTCGAGCAGACGCGAGAGTACTTTGCTGCTGACTGCTGAAACTTACAAATTCAGCGTTAAGTCTTCAGCTCGACAATTTTCAGCTGACGCAAAGTGTCTTGTCCTGAGAATTATTGTCAGCGTTAACATTTAGCTGAATTAAAGTTTAGCAAGATTTTCAAGCTAAAAAAAAAAAACTCGTCACGAGAAATAGGCAGAAAACATTCCAGTATAGCGTAACTGGAGGCCCCTGCCCCTGGAAATTTTGGAGGCCCTTAGACCCAAGTCCAAAAACCATTTTTTAGTACCGTGGGGAAATTAAAGTTTTTTTTTAAAAAGAAAATAAAATTATTTTTAACAAAAGTTAAAAAAAAATCAACTTTTGCAAGCTCAAGGCCCCTTGATAGACAGAAGCCCCTGGCGTAACTAAATTCAAGACAATAGTTTTGGTTCTCCTGGAGAAAGCACGATTATTACCTCACCCAATGTTATGAAAAGCGTTTTCAGACGCATTCAATACTGGTATCATTCGCAATGAAAGCGGATAGTGCGAAAAATAACGCAAAACGATCTCCACGTGTTCGGAGATGTCATCTTCGCGTCTAGAACCTAACTCGCTATATGCGGACCGCACATTAAATCGTACGCACGTTCACAAATAAAATTAAAAAAAATGTAAATAGAAAAAAGAATCAAAAGCTTTAGCGCAGCAACGCAATGGTTTGTCAGATAAGAAATCTAGCCAAATACAATTCGCCTAAATTACAAATATCCTTTAAATACGAGCAAAATAAAAAAAATGGTTCCCTCCTCAAACGATTCCAAAATATGATTTTTCACTGGAAAAGAGTTGAAGCAAAGCCTCGATGAAGACGTCAAAGTTCACTGGAAAAGTCTCGAAGGAGATACAGTATTCTGCTCATACTTTGGATTTGATAAGCAGCTCGCAACCTTTTCGAGACGACTATTTCCCTCGAGACTAATTCGGTCCCATTACAGCTTCTACCGTACACCAGGTATTATCCGCCTTTACAAAAAACCAAAAAAAACCTTTGCGAAACATACCCTACCGGTATGTTAACTGTCCTGGATCATCGATGAATGCGTGGAAATAAATTTAACTCGAGTTAAATTACGCCTCTATTCAACTCTAGTCCGGAGAAAGCAATCGTGAAACGGTCAGCCACTTTCAACACGCAGCATTTCGTGACCAATCGATTTATTAATCGAAATTCAAAGGGTCTACGCAGGGATCTGCAGTAAGCTTTATCACCAAAAGAGGTTGATCTAAATTTCCCCAAATAAAAGTGCTTAATAAACATCTTTCTAAAACAAGATCCATACTGTACGTGTGCTGAAAAGGATGCTGAATAAGCAAATCCATTCAATTATTTTATTCTCTCGTCTACCTGGTTGTACCGAGACTACTGTTGGCAGCGACCAAAGCTGCTCCTCAAAATAGAATATAGGCTACATATTTTTTTTAAAAAAACTACCAGGTATTATTTTTATGCTCAAATTTAAATTTTGTGGCTAGACAAGTTACTTTTGATTAGAATTCGACCACTAGAAATTTTAATTAATAATTATTATAATTAATAGCTATTCAACCGCGCTCAAACATTGACTCACAAAATCAACATCAGATCTGCGAGTGCGCCGCGCAAGCATCTCAATCATCTTGAAATAAGAGATCATTGAAAATGAGTGGTCTCGCAATAGAGGCGGTCTGCTATTAAAAGAGCATTAACATGGAAAAATCGGAGGGACGCTATTTTCACGCTTTTCTATCGGAAACCCTTATTCACTCGGCGTCATTTCGCTTTACGTCGCAATAATTATTTTGCTTCTACCAAAACCAAAGATCCAAAACACTTTTAAGGGCAACAACTCGCTTTCTTTTCTTATTTTTTTAAGACATAAAATTGAAGATTTACATTAAATTCACATTTTTATTCAACGAACAGAAACACTTCCTTCCTCTTCAATACAAATTCCCCAATAGATACTATTCCTCCTCGTTCTAGTGTTTCCATTTTAATGAAATTTAAAACAACATAAAAATCAAAAATTGATTCGCCACATTTGGCTTTGAAAAAGAAGGGGAGAGGGGAAAGAGAAGATGGCGCCGATGCGGCAAACAAACGGCAATAGCGCCATTAGCCATAAAAACTGGATTCGAAAAATGACGAGTTTATTTGATTAGTAAACATTTGTATTTAACCAGCGCATGCGCCTAAGCGAGCGGAGAAAGGGGAGGGGGAGAGAGAGAGAAATCAGGTCGTAAAAGCCGTCCGCCATCTTTGATCCCGCTCAAAATGTGCGTCGGGAGATAAAGGCCAGAGAAGGGAGGGGTAGGTGAGGAGGGGGGAAATAGCGACACGATATTACGTCGTCTGCTACAACTGCTAATAAAAATGTTTATCTGAGAAAACGTTAAAAGATGAGTAGTAAAAAAAAAAAAAAAAACAGCGAGTGAAAGGTCATTTCATTTATGATTCGGCCCGTTTCATTCGTAATCATCTCGGCGCGCGCTAACTACTTCCGCTCCCGCAAACCGCGGAGAAATAAAAGCACCAGCGCCTCTTCCGACAATCAACCTCAATCAACGCTCAAACCTGTAAAAAAAAGATGAGCGCAAATTCCCCAAATAAATTCAAATTTCTTGTACATTTTCCACCTCACTCGCAAAATTGAAAACATTTGATTTTTGACACACCCTGTAAAAAAAAAAATACTGCGTAAGGTTAACTAAATTTAAATTTATTTTTAATGACCATCTGATACCCGCAAATACCAAACCTGGCGACATTCATTTCCCCTGCTATTTAACGGGTGATTTATGCAATAAACTTCTATCACATACAGCCTTTGTTTTTCCCCCTCATAAAAATAATAGCACAGCTTTTTTTAAAAAAAAAAATTCCACTATTCAATATTATTATTGACTTTCTCTCTGCCTCAGAATTTCAAAGATCATTTTCAAAATAAAAAAATTAAAATTTTTATTTTTCAAAACCGTTAATGCGTGGAAAATATTTACTAACGTTGGCAGTTTTTAAGACCATATTAATTAATATTATTCATTAAAAAAAATTTTCTGCTCGTTGGAAATGGTCTTCGATAGGCTATTTTGATGGTAATTATCATAAAGCTTCCTGCTTAATTCAGTTTACATCCTGTTTGTTTGAGAATTCAAAGCGTTTTATAATTTAACGCTTTAGTTCTAAAATATATTTTTTTTTGTAAAAAATTTTCTTAATTAAATGATTGCGCACCGCCATTTGCAAGCCCATCGCGATTGAAAATTAAGATACGTTTCATTAAACAAAAACAAATTTTTTTTTTTAAAAAAATAATAATAGAACCTAGGTAAATCAATAGACAGTGGGCGAGAGAGGAAGGAAGGGTAAAATAGATAAACATCAAATCGCAATGGAATTTTTTTTTTTAAAAAAATAAAAGTTGGAGTTGCCATAATATTTATTCGAAAATCCCATGGTGCATCGCTCCTCCATCGCAAACAATGGCGCGCTCAAAATACAGTTACACTACTACAAATTTCCTAACGAAACTTATCAACAACACCCATCGAGGGACGAATATTATTAACAGGACACGGAAAATAACGCTGCCAACACTGTTCAATATTATAATTGGGCAAATTTATTTCAAAAACATTTTCAACCGAGTTGAACGAAGAAAATGTTAGAAGAATCGCTCATTTGTTTCCTCGCAAGCATCTACAGTAGTTTGATCCAGTTTATTAAACCCATAATACTCAATCCCAGTTAATACCAACAACAGAAGGATTAAAATAAAAGTAAGATTTGAAGGAATTTCACTGTACCAAACTCTGTCTTATACCTCGTTGCCAACGCTGTAAACGCAAAAGATTTGGTGAAATTAGTTCCGCGCGCACCAAAGTTTAAAGGAATGATTCCGGACGAAGACCCAACACCTAAACAACGCCAACCTGCACAGCCAAATCATCACGAACCAAGCCGAATTAAAAAACCCCGTTCCTTTTCTTCATTGGTATTTACAACCACTGGTAGGAAACCTGGTGATTTACCTTAACCGAAGTTTTAGTCAGTGGAAACGTACCTTCATTTTATTCTCACTATTTAAATCTGCTTTAAAAAAAAAAAATGGTTTGCCGAACCTAACGAGTTCCGCAAACCTCGCTGCATTCAATCTACATGTACTACGATAAACACGTGGTTTTCATATCCGCTGTCATATTTTTTAGCGCCGTGTCAATCCACCTACGCAGCTTCCAACGAGCCTTTCATTCCGTCATCAATACATTTTAATCAACTGACGCGCGCTCAACGCCACCAACCAATCAAAACCTCTAACGAGATAAAACGTCGTTGCCTCCCACTCGACTCATTATTTCACCTTTCGTTTCACTTAATTAACATCGCGGTTACCAGAAAAATCATAGTTAATTTTTAGATCCGCACATGCGCACCCTTTATCTAAGACTACCGGTACTGGTAGTGAGAAAAATGGGTTTCGTAACACTTTTTTTTTAAAAAAAAAAAAAAAAAGCAAAGATTAAAAATATTCATGTAAAGTGAATAATCAGCAGTCTGGTTTTATCCAATCTTCGGTCTCAGCTTGCGACAAAATCTAACTTCGTTCATTAATTTTGTGGTAAACTGCAAGCGTCAACTTCATTTTGCAATATGCTTCTTAAAAATAATTTTAATAAAAGCTTAAAAAGTAGATTTAATTCAATTCCGACATTAAAACATAAGACCGATGAATGATATTGGCAGTTCAAAACTAATGACCAATAGCGAATGCTTCACGAGTACATGTATAAGAATCCGCAAGACTTTATTTTTGAAAACAACAACCAAAAAAAAAAAAATGAACTCAATCCACTTTGAATCTGAGCGCCCCGAGTATAATGGCAAATTTCTAGAAATGCACATGCGCGCCACTATTTTTTCTTTTAGACTCGCTGCTACTTCCGATCCTGATCAAGAAAACTAATTTTTACCAATTTAATCTCGCTCGATATATCTCGTTTAGATTTTTCATTCGGTTTCGAGCAACACGTGAATCGCCGAAATGACACGGAAATCTCCATGCACGTGCACAATAGCAGTAAATCAAGCACTCTCACCTGGTTGATGAATAAACACGCTGCAGTCCCACCTGACGTCACAAACAGCCCCTACCTGTACCTCATAGTTTGAAGTGAAGAAAGAGTCACGCGGTACCAACGAAATAATAATTAACAGAAAAAGAAAAAATAAACGGATGTCATCGCTTCATTAAAAAGATTTTTTTTTCTTCCACTTTTTTAATTTATTTTCAATTTCTTTTTTTTTTTTCCAAATAAAAAAAAAAATTTTATATTATTTGAAAATAATTTTCAAAAAAAAAAAATAATTAGTTCAGAGGGAGATTTATATGTTTTTTTTTTTTTTTGTTCGTCGAGCATTTTGAAACGAATAACACACACACAATAAAAACGAACGAACGAACCAACGAATTTTTTTGGAGGAGAAAAAGGGGGGGAGGGAGGATTCAAAATCAATAAAACGAAGAAATATTAATCAATCAAAAAAAAAAAAAAAAATTTTTTTTTTGGCTTTCTTAATCAAACCACCCCCTCCCGAAAGATATATGACAATTAAATATAGAGAAGAAAAGAATTCAAAAGACAGACAAGAATAAAAATTAATAATTCTACAGACACAAAAAAAAATCTTTTTTTTTTTTTTCATTTTTTTTTTGTAAATTTCTAACTATTTTTTTTCATTTTTTTTTTTCTCTTAAATTTCTAATTTTTTTTTAAAGTTAAAATACAAGAAAAGACCAAAAATAGAAAAGGTGCCTTACCACAACAACTTAAGACCCTTTCAGGCCCTATGAACTTGTGCTAAGGCATCGAAAAAACGAGAAAGAGAGAGAGAGAAAAAAAACCATTCGACAATAATAATTATTAATCAAAAAGACAATTAAAAAATTAAATCGCTTTTGTTTTTCTTCGTTCAAATCTATAATAATAAATACACTAATTAATTAAGAAAAAAACGGTTAAGAAATCATCACTCGCCCTCTAGTGACGAACGAGAGAAGAGGGGGTGTGAAAGGGGAGAAGAGGAAGGGGGACACTGGCTCACTTCTTCCGAAAACAATTCAATTTAATCCAAAAAATGAATTTAAAAAAAAAGCAAAGAGAGAGATTGATTGAGACAGAGAGTGCTCACGTGACACACAAATACAAGGAAAAATACTTTTTTTTATTAATTTTTTTTTTCTTTCAATAATATATATTTATATTATTATTATTTTTTTTTGGTTGTTTTTTGATTGGTTGTGGTGGGGGGAAAGGTTAAAGATAGAAAGGAGGGTAAGGGGTGACATAAGCAAAAAACTTGTTAATCGATAAAAACGTTATTAATCGATGGATAGATAGAGAGAGAGTATGACACACCAGCGAGAGAGTCTACTTAATAATTGAAAAGAGAGTGAGTGAGATAAGTTGAAAAGAGATTAATAGAATTCATAAGTATAATTAAAATATTTGACGAAAAAAGCCCTATTTTCATTTTTTTTTTTTTTAAAGATTTTTTTTTGGAGGGTTTTTTTTTTTTTGGGAGAGGGAGTTGGTTTAAATAAGTATTAATAACACAGAGATTAAAAAGACGAGTTTACGTCACACACGCCACAGTATTACTAGCAATAAATACGAAAAAAAAAAAATAATTAAATAATTAATTAGAGAAAAGAAAACAAAAAAAATTTTATTATTAAGAAAAATAGGCGGGATTTATTTTGCAACAAGCCACGCCCCTTTTCCCAAAACACCTCGGAAAATCTGTTAATAAGAATTATTATTAGAATAAAAAGAGAGAAAAAAACTATATAATACTTAAAACGTTTTGACTAGAGATTTTTTTTTGTTTCTCCCCTTAAGAAGAAGAAGAAAAAAAATAAATATAGTTTCAAAAAAGCCTAATTAAATAATTACACCACGTTGACATGTACATATAAATAATAAAGGAATCGGTTACGTGCTCCCTTTTTTGTATGTATGTATTTTTTTTTTTTTCTTATAAAGATTTTTTTTTTTAATAATTATAATAATAGAATAAGAATAAATATAAGTTTGTGATGGAATATAAATGTAAATATCGAATGAAAAAAAAAAATCTGTGACCAGAATAATTACTCCCAGAAACCACGCTGCCCCCCCCCCTTCATTTCTTCCCACGCAGCGCCGTAGCTAAGGAGGCAGAAGCCACGCTAAGCTCCCCCCACCACTGCCCGCAGAAACCACGCCTCTTCATCTCTTCGCGCATAAAAGCGCCGTTGAGAAAAGAGGCTCCTACTACCAATCTTTCTGAATGCCACAAATTTTGTTCGAAAAAAAAAATAATTTTTTTTTCGCTTACGAAAAAAATGAAAAAACAACACTGAATAATAATTAATAATAAATATAATATCGGAGAATACGTGTTTTTTTTTTAGCGCTACATACAGAGGTTACGCGAGAGTGTCAATAAAATAGTGCACAAAAAGTAGCCTCTCAAATTGTTTTTTTTTTTTTTCCTACTAAGAAATTTATAATAAATAATTATAGACGAATAAAACGAGTATTTTTTTATGAGGAGGGGGAAAGGAGAATAAATATAAATGTATACTTAGAGAGAATAAATAGAAATAAGTAGAACCTGCCCTGACGAATCTCCACAATTTTATTATTTTTTTTTTCCCTCTTAATTAATTTAAAGAAGGAAAAAAACTTTTTTTTTTTATTATTTTTTCCGATTTTGGAAATTTAAAAATCTGATTTCAAAGAGACAACATTTTTGTTAAAAAGGGGTTTGTTTTTTTTTTTTAATGATTTTTATTTTTTTTGGTTCAGTTTTCTTTTTTTTTTTTGAATAAAATCCCAGCCATTTTGATCATAGCCTTTCTATCGTACAATGTTTAAAAATCTCATTCATACCATTAATTAATTAATTGAAAAGATACAAATTAATTTTCAGTTTAAAATTGATTAAAATTGCTTTTGAAAACGGAATTTTAATTAAAAAACATTTTGGAGTTTGTGAACGGCCCACGCGAGCGAGCTATCTGTCATGGCCGCCGCTCGACCAACGGTAAATCTCGACCCCCGTGTTCGGCTATACGCCCTACGTACTTGCCATTCATTTAACGTGAGTAATCGATGCGACCTTTTTGTGACAAGTGCGCGCGCGAATCTTAATTCGTCCTACGTCCTAAGCCTACATTTTAACACGGGATGGCGTACAACCTTTGACAAGTGCGCATCGCGACCTTTTTTTTTTTCCTCCTTCTTCTTCGACATTTTACACATTTCGGCCGATTACACAAATTCACTAATAACTAACGGAATGTTATGACGAATAAGTTTTAAAAATATCAAATAGCTAAAAAGCGCATTACGTACGTATATGTATATATAAATAAATGAGTAAAATTGCCACTAGGTTTGACTTTTTACCTCGTCTTATGTTTTTTACTCACCCGTCATTATTGTCGTCCCCAATCGCCGCCATTAACTGTGCTATTCACACACTCGGCGAATAAAACACGGCGACTCGTCAAAAAACCCGACTTTAAAACTTTTTTTTTTACGCGACTCGGCGCACATTAACAACTAATTCATTAATTAATTAAACACGCTACATAATTTAACGCGATTTAACTCAATTCCTCGTTGTATTATACGTAACAAAACTCCGGCACACGCGATCCCAACACGACGCGCCCGCCTTCTTCTTCTTCATCACAAAAACTTTTAGCTCGTAACTCCGCCCACTTTTTTTCGTATATCTGACCAATCACAACATTGAGATTTCACTCAACAAATAACTCCAACAGTTTATAACGGGAGGGCCAAAGTTTTCATTTCGTAATAGTTTATAAATTAATTCAAACTTATTGGAACTATACCGTGTGTGTGTAGCGATTAAAATAATTATTTATTTAATTAAAAATTTTAACTACGCCCTTTTCCTCCACACACAAGTCGGCGCGCGCACCTAGCGGCGAGTGAGTAAAAACAGTTCCGCCAATACACTAAAAAATCTCTACGGGCAAATAATTGCGAGTATATAAATTACAATATTATTAATTAATTATGAAAAAATTAATAAATATAATCCGTCCCATATTTCTTCATTAATCATATTATCTTTTAATTTTTTTGGTGTCTCTTAAAATAAGATTCCGTACAGAATTACGGATTCATCGCTGTACGGAAGCTCATAACGGTCATAGAAAATTTCCCATTTTTTTTTTTTTTAGAAGAAAAAAAAAATGTATGAATATAAAAAATCAAAAAGATTTTTTATTTAAAGAAAAAGAAAGACTTTACATCGTTCCGGAGTAAAAAAAAATGAGATCAACTTAATCCTCTCTCACACAACACTTTTGCCACACAAACACAGAAAAAAATAAATTTTTCGGTGTCGTTTGATTTTGGAAATTGAGAAGATTTGTTGTGACTAGATTGAATAATAATAATTGAGATCAATTTGAGGTTTTCTTTGGGAGGAGGGGAAAGAGATAAATTTTCTTCCCCTTTCGATTTCTTTCCTACTATCGATAGTATTAAAGAGGAGGTTGGGGAGAAGTACGAAAACGCGTAAAGGGCCAAATGAAATTTTAAGAAAAAACTTCATGAGGCACATTATTATGTAAATATTATTCTCTCTCTCTTATTTTATTTTTTTTGTTGCTATCTCTCTCTCTTTTCATATTTTTATTAACTATCGCTCGACAACTAAAATCCGCAATGAGCATTAAAAAAAACCAATAATTCCCATTCCTACACTCTGATTCCCCCCCATCCCCCTTCACAATAATAATAATTCCTACGCTACACCGGTTCCTTTCATCTTTACACACGTCTACTCGTATCCCCTCACGGAGAAAACAAGAAAAAAGTTGGGTTTGAAGTAAAAACTCGCACACCTAAACTTGATTAATTGATGAACATCGATTTCGAAAGAACAAAATTACATTAAGGAAAGGGGGGAGGAGGGTTTCCTCGCTGTTTAAATATTATTATCTGTCGTAAAAGGAAGGTCTGAAGGATACTCAAGGAAGGAAATCTGTGACTTAATAAGTGAAAGTTAGCTTACAACATACACATTATAATAGATAAATATTATTATTATAATATCCCCAATTATATAATCAATTCAAATAGATTTTTTGGTTTTGTCCGATGGTGATAGGAGCGATTCGAGGAAAGAGTTTAAACTCGTAGAAAAATCAACCAATCTTTTAAGACTGGCGGGGTCAAAGGTTAAGAGAACTGGGGTTGGGGGGGGGGGGGGGAGTACCTAAATTGATGGATGAAAAACCATCTACATCGACTTTTACACACGCAGTTGATGATTTTATTTTTTTGTGGAAACAGTTTTTTTATAGTGCGATTTGTTTTTTCCTTCAATAATACTTCTTGAAATTGAAGTATCCGATAGTAAAAATCCATTTATCGAATCTCTTTTTTTTTTTTATTTATTATTATTTAAGTCTTATTTAAATATAATATTTATAATATGTATAGCTATTTATAAACACGTCTTTTTTAGTTTTTGGGGTTTTTTTTTTTTTTGTTTTTACTTTCTCGAGTGGACTTAAACCAAGAGTTGGGAGAAGTCAAACGGGAGGAGTTTCAACCGAGAATCCAGGAGTCAAAATGGAAGGATGGGTCAGAGGGGAAGGGTCAAGGGGTTCCGCTTTTTTTTTTTTTTTTTAATATACATATAATAATTCTGCATATAAAAACGCACATATTCATATAGATCGAAGAGTAAAAAGCTTCGAGATGAAAATAGAATTGGTGGGGCCATAGGTCCCAAAGGAAGGGAGGAGGATTTGGAGGGGTTAGGTCCGAATGATTAAGGAGTTGAGAGGAAAGGGAGGGATGATCAATATTGGCATCTCTCATTTTTTACATCGACTTCCTGTTTTGGAACTAACTCCCCTCCCGCCATTTTCTTGCTAATCTCGTTACTATTTTCAAAACATATTAATTTGTCCCCCCTCCCCCTTCCCCAAGCTAAAATGGGAAGAATTGATATTTCAAAGGGCGAAAAAAAAAATTCCAAACTTTTCCCCGGATATTAATTTTTTTTCTGTTAGTATTATGTACAAATACCGTTCTGACGTCACATTTGGCGGCTAAAATTTGTATAGTAAAAAGTCTTTTTTTCTTCATCTTGTGTTATAAGATAATACATAATATATATATTTTTTTCTTATTATTATTATTCTTATCCCTCCCTCCCCGATGAGTATACACAAAGCGTTTTGTTTTTATTTATTTTATTTTTATTAAAGATGGACACAACTATATCCCTCGTCAAAATTCAAACGAAACGAGTTCTAATACTGTTTTCGTCTCTGCGGGGTATTTTTTTTTTTTTTTTCTTTTTTTTCTGGTTTTTTAAAAAATATTTCTGAGGGGAAGATTTTTTGTTTTTATTATTATTTTCTGCAAGTGCGAAGTATAAAGCAAGGAGGGAGAGGGGAATCTTTAAAATGAAGGGAAATCAAGAAGTAACGCTACAATTTCCATCACACGCGCAATGACATTTGTAGCCTTACTTTTTGAACACTCTTCAGAACCACCGCCTTAATCGATCAAAATGATCCTAAAAGCAAAATCTTTTTTGAATAAAAAAAAAAAAAAATGGTGGTGGTAGATTTAAAAAAAAGAAAACGTCATCGCTTATTTATTAGATCAAGAAAACCGTGCGAGTCATTTAAGGTCCACTTAATGCATCAAAATGGAAGCTGAGATAGAAATGGAATGTTTTTTTTTGTTTTTTTATTAATTTCCGGTTTTTCACGCGCTTCAATACGACTTTTTATCTAAATAATTATTTTTTTATGTTCACAACCGGTGACACGCACATCTAAATCGCCATTTATTAATTAAACGTAGTGTTCGTTAATTTTTTTTTTCTAAAATTAAAAAAAAAAAGATGCACGAAAATAAAAAATAAAAAGTGAGAAAATGTGCGATAGTAGCAACAGCAACGCGTTTTAACTATTAAAACTGTTATTATAATATTGATTGTTTTGCGATTGGGAAACAAAACCACGCTCTTTTTTTTTTTTTAAAGATTATATACAATATGTGCCTGTGTTATTTTCCAATTTTAAACTAATTTTAATTATGTAATAAAAAGTGAGCCGTCTTCTCATCACCATTTAAATATACAGGGGTGTGTGTGTTTCAAACCTAGAAACCCAAACTAAATAAACCACTCTGTACAAGTAAAAATTAGGCTGGGGAATAACGATAATATTACAACTCACAAAAAATAATAATCCACCAAATTCGATTTAAATTTTTTTAAAGTTAAGAATTTTAAATTAAAATTTTTTTATGCTCAAGAAAAAGATTTGAAATATGGAAGAACGAGATGTTTCAATCTTTTTTTTTTTTTTATTATTTATTATTGTTTTTTTTTTCCTCTCCCGGTGAAAAAACGCGTCTGCGCACGCGCAATCACTACTAAAAAATTTTTAAACTGGGAACTATCTCTTCAAATTTTTAAAAATTCGTTTGTCTATATTAATAATAATAATAATGTACTATAATCCACAGCGAAGCGGAAGTGGGGTAACGCGGAATTATCATTTTTTCCCCCCCATTCAATATTCGGATGTGACATCACTTCCGCTTCACGCGTACAATTCGCCTATTATACAAGGGGGGGGTTATTTATTATTGTATTTAATATAATTTTATTTTTCTTCATCTTTTTTCTATATGTTGAGATATTCGGGTGTAAAAAGGCTCGAATCTTCTTCTGCTTTTATTATTATTATTTACTCGTTTTCAAAATGGCTGCGGCGGTGGGTTTTGAATTATTATTAATGTTATGTGTGTGTGATTAAGCGTATTATCAGGATGAGTGAAATGTTGAAAGCCCCTTCCCCTCCCCATATTTGTTTTGTTTTTTTAATATTTTTCCTACACGCGATTCATGTACAATGCGACTATACTCACAACAATGTTCCTCCCCCCTTCTTAACGAATTTAATACAGGGAGGAGGGAACGAAAAAAGTTGGATGGCTCACTTAAGATAAGTGTTTTGTGTGTAAAAGTATCCTCTTATTTTACAGTTAAAAATTAGTTTATCCATCTTTTTTATTATTATTATTATTTAAATTGTGCATCCTTTTTTTTTTTCTTTACAAGTTCGAAAAAAAAACCACAAAAAAAAAAAGTCTCATTTTTTATGGATTTAAAATTTTCAGAGATCGATTTAATAAAATCGATTAACGAGATCGACCATCTATTCGTAAATTATTACGAGTATTATATTTTTTATTTGGCAATTTGGGTCCATCAGAGAGATTTTAGGTAAGCAAAATCTCGCATTTTTTTTTCTTCATTTCTAATAAATCTCTGTTGAAAATTACGAATAATAATTATTTGTTTCGTAATTAATTTTCTTTTCGTGGGAGGGGGTAGTAATAATTAATTTTTATGACCTGACAACAACAAGCTAACGTTTTGAAAAACAGCATTCACGAACGTAGAAACAGTTTTTTTTATTTATTTTTAAATATTTATCAAGTTTTTTTGTATAGAAAAAAACCCCTGAGTAAACTCAGCTCAAAAAAGTGCGCCTCCTCTCACACTACCTACTTTTTTTTTTATTAATTAATTTTATTTAAAAACTTGTAACTTTTTTTTTTTTCAACTATTACGTCACTTTTTAAATTTCGTTTTTTCTTTTTAAATCCCGAAAAAAAAAATTTTTTTTTTCGCGCTGTACAATTGTTTAATATCAATATTTATGAAAGACTGTGAGCTTTTTTTTTTCACTCCTCAAAAATTGTAAATGTGGCAATTAAATGCAAAGATTTTTTTTGACTAGAATCTCATTTTTTATATTATTATTATTTTCGAGTCTCGCTTCCCCCTTCCCTCCCTCCCCGACCCCCGTTTTGTATAATATTTATAATCTTCATTCTCATCTTCGAGTTATCTAAAAACACGCCG
Organism: Polydesmus complanatus; assembly: GCA_034692225.1. Lineage (NCBI taxonomy): Eukaryota > Metazoa > Arthropoda > Diplopoda > Polydesmida > Polydesmidae > Polydesmus > Polydesmus complanatus. The sequence goes on along the minus strand of JAQGAZ010000286.1, from coordinate 38,969 downwards.
CAAAAAAACAAAACTCGATCGAAAAGACCTAATTTTTTTTTTCGAGTTTCGTGATTTTGGAAAAGGACGAGGAAAGTGTTAAAACGATTCTCTACAACGGCTAATCTTCTTCTTAAAACTGACTCTCCATTTTTTTTTTTTACATTTCCGAGATACACGGTGTCTTTTTTTTTTCCGAACCACGTCGCATTTTCTACCGCGTTTAAGAAAAACAAATTTCGGTTCGTAAAACTCATAAAAAAGACACCGTGCAATAAGTACAAAACACACAGCCACAAAAACCGCCGTATAAAAAGCACAAGCCCCTTCTAATGTATTGTTTCGATACAAACTCCGCCCACAATTTTAACCCACATCCCAGAAAAAAAATCAGGGTATTTTCCCTACTTTTTTATACAATAAGAATCGATCGAGTGGAAATGAAAACGCGGAATGGAAAAATGTTTCGTTACTGGTCATTCGTGGTGACGTCATCATCAAACTTAAATTTTTTTTTCTTTGATATACAGTAGAATATATTAATAATGTTTTTTTTTTAGTAGTCTTATAGAAATGGAATGTTAATTAGTTGATGCAACACACAAGTGAGTGAGTGAGAGGGAGAGTGAAAAACGGTTTTTTTTTAGAAAAGAAAAAATAACTTAAAATTAAAATAATAAAATAATAAAAAAAAAAAAAAAGAAAATAAAAATAAAATAAAAAATTTAATGAAAACAAAATTTGTCATAAATATTTTTTTTTATAAAGATATTTACTTAAAATATGCTTTATCTTCCTTATTTTTCTCGACTTTTTGTTGTTGTTGTTCAAATAATAAGAGAAAAAAAAATTGAATAATAATTAAAAAAAAAAATTAAATAACACAAACACCAAACCTAATTAACTAAAAATCGATTAAATAATAATATAAAAAAAAAAGCTAAACGAACAATAATAATAATTAATTAAAAGGTAAGAAATCAAAAATTTCTCAAAATTGCTGTCAAAATGAATGCAAAAACCCTAATTAAATAATTATTACTAAAAAAAGAAAAATTGAAGAAAAATAAAAATAATAAAATAACTAAAACCAAAAAAATAAAATAAAATAATATTAATAAAAAGAATTAAAAAGTCGTTTTCTCTCCCTCATAATAATATTTTTCTCCTGGCTTTTTCTTCTACCTAAAGCCAATCGTTATGCTTATCGTCAGCTCCAACGCTCACCAAATCGAATCAAAAAGATGGCGGAAAGAAACACACACACAAAAGTGAACAAAAACAAAATGCGATTTGCCATCTCCAGACAAAAAAAAAAAAATAAAATATTAAGATTCATATATACGAGAACATTATTAAGCTATTTTCGTCCCTCCCATCCATCCCCCACCTTACGTATACGCACAGTTTGGGGATTTTTCTTCCAATGAATAATTTATGCTGTTTTCCTTTCATCTCTTATGGCACACACTGTTTCAAAACACATTTCTAACTCTTCTAACGCAGCCTTTTTTTTTTCTTAGTTTACTAATAGGGGAGACAAATATTTTTTTTGAAACCAAAATTTTGTTTAAATTAATTAAATTTTTGTTTATATTAATCGTAAAAAAACAAATAAAAAAAAATCTTATTTTCTTAAATTGATTCAACATAGAAAATTATTTAACACATATTAATTATTATTTGAAAACATGGAACAGAATTTTTTGTTCCGTTATTTAAAATCAAAATAAAAAAAAATTGATTCGCTGATATTAATCAATAAGGAAAAAATAAAATATAATAGAATAATTATATGAGAGGTTTTTGGCTACTTAATTTCCATCTTATAAAATTCATTTAACTCATTAAATTGTAGCGACGAGACTAGTCTGTTAATTGCACGCAATGCAATGTGTTTTGATTTTTTGTTCTTTTTTTTTTTAAAAAAAAAAAAACACATATCTCAAAAGAAAAAAAATATGAATATTGTTGTCACTGCGCATGTTCCGTGTAAAAACAAATAAATGTTGCGTGTCAAATGTTTTTTTCGTTCCATCTTTTTTCTATATCATTTTAAGGAAAGCTGCCATATAGCTCTTTATCACTTTCGCCCACCCCATCAACCTGGCCCCCAGCCCACACACACTCTATCCACGCCTTCCAAAAAAAAAAAAAAGCCCCGCCCTTTCATTCATTCTCGTTTCGTTAACTGACTAGTTAGCACACATTTTGACAACTTAAAAAAAAAAAATTGCAAAAAAAAAAAAATACAAATAGTAAAAAATGAAAAGGCTACGTATGTTATGAGAATCGATTAGCAGCAAAATGTCAACTTGCCGACAGATCAAAAAAAAAAAAAATGCAACGTAAACAACGAAAATAATACACCCAAAAACTTCATTAAATCTTTAAATAAAGCGATAAACATCAAATTAAATTTAAAACGCGCCGCTTTAAAAAAATTTTTAAAAGAAAATTTCTCAATTTTCTGAAAACCCAAAAATTCATTTTTAAGAACTTTAAAAAATTTTTGCTCGTTATTTAAACCCCCCCATATAATTTTTTTTCTTTTTTATATTTAAATTTCTGCCAAAAATATATATATATAAATTGTTCATTTAAATCTACTTTTAAAAACCAATTTCCAAAAAAATTTTAAAACGCTTTTTTTCCTCAACTTCATTCTGTGTATAATTTTCGTTATTTCCGTTCATTTTTTTTCTTTCTTTTCTTCATCCCACATTCTGCCGACACACACAAAAAAAATTAACCATCAAAGTCCTAAATTGGACACACTAATTCGTATTTCGTTGCTGTTTGTGCTTCCGGCTAGAAAAACGGCTTATTAAATCCCTTCAACACATTGGTTTGCAATTGATAAAAAAAAACCAAAGACACAAAAAAAAAAAAAAATTATAAAGTAGTAAACATCATAATTATTATAATTATAAAGCAGAGAGATAGATACTGTGGAATTGATGACGACATCGCCGGACCACTCTTCCCCAACAGTGACGTCAACTGGCGAGGGATGTGTCTCCTTGTCCAAAAGCTTTTTCTTTTCTTTTTTTCGTCTTCTATCTTCTTCCGTCGCGTTCTAAGCTCCGGAATTGCAGAGTGCCACGATGACGTCAATACGGATGACCCAACAAAATAAAAAAAAATTGTTCCTTTTGTTTTTTCTTTTCTTTCTTCATTTTATCCAATGAAAAATAAAAATCAAATGTTTGATAATAAAAAAGCAAATGAGCGAGAGTGAAAACATAAGAGCGCACTAAGAATGACCCGGTTGGATGATGTTTTACAGTCCGCCATCTTCATCAAAAGTCTCATCAAATGAACTCCAAAAACAAAAAAAAAAGTGAGAGAGAGAACGGGAGAAAAAAATTATTTTTTTTTTAAAAAAAAAAAATGTTTCAGTTCCGTCACTATAAAAGTTCAAAACTTTCGTCGGTTTTTCCTCCCAGCTCCTCACGCACGAAACATGAATGAATCCAAACGGAGAACAAAAAAAAAATCAAAATCGATCGAGTTCAATATATATATATATATATTATATATAGCGATATATATATAAAAAAGATGAGGTGTGTCCATCATTGATGTCCATCGGACAAAGTAGAAGAGTAAAGTTTTTCAAATTTTCGGGGTAGAATAAATCGGGTAATAATAAATCGGATCGAGAGAGAGGAAGAAGCGGAAATGAAGTGATGAATTTAGGGCATGGGGAGAGGGTAGGGGATAAAGGGTAAAAAGTGTGGGTTGGGAAGATGTCTTCTTTCTTTTTCTTTTTTTTTTTTCTTCTTCTTCAAAAAAAGTTTTTTAATATTTTTTTTCTCTTTTTAAATTTGTGATTTATTTTTCTTCCACCGCATTTTCCGCTTTATGATTTTCGGTTGTTAGTTTTGAAAGAAACCTGAAGAACTCGATTGCCAAGTGCATAGCCGTTGAGAGACTGAATGGCCACCACGGCCTCATCGTAATTGGTCATTGTCACAAAGCCGAAGCCTTTGCATTTGTTGGTCTGAAGATCCCGGATCACCTTCACGTTTTGCACGGCGCCGAACGGACCAAACAGCTGCCACAAGATGTTTTCTTCCGTCTCCGGAGCCAGGTTGTACACGAAGATGCACCAACCCGAGCCGTTCACCGAGTTCCCGGCCATCAACGAGTTGGCCAACAGCTCACCGGCCATGGGAGAATACCTATCACGAGCCAAAACATTATTAGCATTCACACGTTAAGACGACAGCGGCGGCAGCAGCAACAACATCAACAACAACAACATGCAATCGACAGAACGTGAACCGGGCTAACGATGGCTTAAGAGCAGAGAGCTGTTGTTGACATTTCGTCGGCTTAACTCTTTTTATCAAATTCATTAGCCGACTCGAAGAAGGAACGCCACAGCTTAACACTTAAAAAATAATTCTCATTAAAAAGTTAAATTAAACTTGACAACTACTAAAGTTGAAAACCCTCTTAAAACCAGTTCAAAGTCTTGCAGCAATAAGCGGACAATTCCATTTTTTGATAATTATTATGACAAACTAAAAAAATAAAAACCGTACTAAGAGCTCACATTAATTTTCAATTTGAACTAAGTTTCATCTCGCCACTTATTTTCGATGGATTTTATCAACTCTTAAACAAATGAAATTTGCATGTAAAAATAGGGTTTCTACAGTGTAAAACAAAGTGAACGTTTAAATGTTCTAACAGCTTCGATTTTGCCCTAAATGAGGTTAAAATGCTCTTATAACGAGATAATAAATGCAGTAAAATATTAAATTATAGCGCAGATGGTTAAGTAATATAACTCAAAATAAAATTTGAAGAACGTTTCTTGTACCTGCATTGGAACATGGTAAAAATGTTTGAACCCTATTTTGCTTTTGTATTGACTGCGATCTATTTTAATTTTGTGTCGGTTTGAGCTTTTGCATGTATAGTATGTTATTGCAATCGATTATTTATTGTATCTAGCATCGGTGGCAAAAAGCAAAAAACCCAGGCTACCGGTATTCGTAGAATAACATAAAAATGTAAAAGCCAAAACTTCATACATTTTGCACCAACCAATAAAAGACCAGTCTAAAATACATTCCAACTCCCAAAGTCAACAAAATGGAATTGTCCGCTAAGTTCTACTAGTACTTTTAAAGTTGTGCCGATCGTTCTTCGATTCAAAGAAAAAGCGCCGGTTTAAAATACTACAGTAATTAGCGCGTCATTTTTAGAAAAAAAAAAACATTTGGGATTTGATTCTTGGCTGCCCCCATCTCGAGGAGACGAAAACCCTCCTTAGACATTTGGGGAGACAGCGAAGAATAGCAGACATTAAGCTCTGGCTCCAAGCCATCTTACATTTAGAACCGGAAGCCCCGCAATGTTAAGCAAAAACTATTATTACTACAGCAACTATTATTACTAAACGCATCCCTCATTTTTAGAACTTCAAAATAATAAATTAACTTAAGAGCGATTAAATCTTAAATTAATTTAAAAATAAATAAATAATAAAAAAAGGAAAGCATTCTAAGGAAGCGTCCCACGTGTTTACTCGGCCCAATTCAATCGGCGAGTAAGCAAATGGCAGCTATCCGGTTCTAAAAATTTAAGGTTCACGAAGACAAGAATAAAAAAAAAAAGCGCTGTCGTTAAAATACGTAAAAACAATAATAAACAAAAAACTTAAAATCAAAAAGAAACAAAAAGAAAACATGTTTTACATAGGAAAATTAAAACGAAAGGATAGAAAGATAAATGGGATCAAAAGAAAAAACCCCGCTAAGAATGTTTAGGCTCCGCCTACTTTTTCCTACCTCACTAGAGAGAAAAGTCGCTATTTCCGATCACGGTTAATAATTAATTAATTCTGGTTAATTTTTTTTTTTTAACAAATCCGTTATTATCGTTAATTCATTTTTGAACAATTATTACAACTTTCTATTTACCGATAATTAATATTTTCTTTTATTATTTTTCTTCTTCTTTTTTACTTTGATTGATTGCTTTACCGTTAATTACTTTACTAAATAAACTCTCTGCTGTCAGTAACAAAAAAAAAGTGAAAGTGCGCAGGCGCGCAAGTAAAACTAGAAGAAACCTTTTCAAAAACGCTGATTTTTAATTACAACAAAATGTCTTTTAATTAAGAAGCTTCTCCTCCCCCCCAATCCCAACCTCCCCCCGAAATAGAAAAAAATAATTAACCGCCAACTTTCAGAGTGTATGTTTGCGATGACAACAAATGACGTCAGCAAGTGCAGAAGCCCGGCGCTGCAAAAATCGCTTTTCAATTCCGCAAAAATGGGCGCCGGCTTTTACGGAGCTTCCTGCCCAACTTCAAACGCCCGAACTTTTTAAGTTTTCCCTCGCAAAAATCAAGACTTTTTAGTTTCTCAACAGTACGCGCTCGCTTCGTGTGTGTTTATCTCAATTTTTGCTACGGTTTCCATTTCCGGGTTGCTGCGGGTAGGTGCAGATGCGAGGAAAGGAAATATAAAATAATGTTTATCATCGCTATTCTCATTCTCCAAAACATTTCGAATGAGAAAATAAAGAGTGAAATACATGTATAAATATATATTAAACTACTGAAAATAGTGTTTCAAACGCGCGAAAAACACCTGAAATCCTCGTTTCATATATATTTACATCTGCCAATACTTGCACCCGAAACTGACTCAAACGTTTAAGCGTTCTGGGAAAACATATTGAAAAAACACATGTCAAATTCAGCATACTTTTCAACTTTTGCTAACAAATAACTTAAAAAATTTCAAATTTTGAACTTAAATTTTAATTCAATTATTAATTAAACCTTTAATTTTATAAAACTGAACCAAAATTAAAGTTGTCTAACTACCAGTACGTTTTTCCAGAACCCATTAAAAGTGTTAACAAACGCTTTCTTCTATCTTAAAAAAATATTTTATACCGAAAAATTAACACTGAAAAAAATAAATAAATAAACTAAACTTCTCCCAAAAAAAAAAAAAACTTTCCTTTAAACGCTTTAAACTGTAGCTATTATTATCTAACTACAAATGTGCAACGTGAATAGCAATGTTAGCGTTGTGATAACCTATTTGTGTGTAGGATTTAAACGTAAACAAAAATCAAAAGACCGGAGAAAACAAAAATATAAATGGGAAGTACCAAAAAAATAAAAAAATAATTTTTGCAAGGGAATAAAAAAAAAAATGAAATTCACGAAATTCCATATAATATTATAGTAGGATAAAAAAAAAATCAAAATACTGAACTGAACCGTAAAAAAGATAAGCCCGTAAACATGAACAGAAGAAACGCAACTCATACGCAACGGAAAAGCAATCAACCAAAAAAATCATAATTAATCAAAAATGAATGAAAAATGAACTGAAACTGAAAAGAAAAAAAAAAACACAAAGTTTAAGAAAAAGAAAAAAATATATAAACATATTTTTCTTTTTCGACTTTTTTAAAAATATCAAAAAAAAAATATTTTTCCTTCCAGAAAAATATTATAATATGGTTTTAAAAAAATGTAGCTTCTTTTGGAGATAGAAAAAAGTACCTGGAGAGAGGGGAGAGAGGGATGTACCTGAAGCGCCCCGTGGGATGATGTATGGGCCCCCCGAATCGCCTCTGCGGTGAGAGGTAAGCGGCCAGAGGGGCGATTGCCTTGGCGTTGTTGCTGGGGTTATTAGCGAACTTGACCGTGATGGGCTCGGCAGCGCCGTCTGGGATGGTCCCGTGCAACTTCTGGATGGCCCGCTCGGCTTCGATGCGCTGGTCAAAGCGGATAAAACCAACTCCTTTGGAAAGCCCTTGACCAACAGTAAAATAAAACGAACAAAGTCAAAATTAAATTCCAGAACTCAAAATAATAAATAAATAAAAAAAATAAAAATAAATAATAAAATAATAATAATAAATAAATAAATGATTAAAATAATAAATAAATAAAATCAACAAAAACGGAACAAAACAAAACAAAACAAAAAAAAACAAATAAAACATAAACAAAACAAAACGCAGCAAACACAAATAAAATAAAACAAAACAAAACAAAAAAAAATTAATTATAATATTAAAAAACAAAAAAATTATTACCGGTAACAACGTCATCCAAAATTAAGATTGAAAGAAAAAAAAAATGAACAAAATTTTAATAATTATGCTAATTAAATTAACAAAATAAAGGTTAAAGATCAAGGCCGTTCGCACGCGTACCCCCTTTGATCGCACGTGCCAACAAATCACTCTCTTCTCTCTCTCGCGCAGCACCAAATAATGGCGCCGTTATTAAGATGATTGCTTCCCTCCGCCCTTTGCGAGAAGCCATTAAAGATGGCTGAGCTCATCTCCCCAGGGCCTAACTAAAATCCAAAATGGCCGTCCTCCCCCTCCTCCCCCACAACCCTCTAACACACTTTTAGCCCGTTTAATAGTTCGGCGCCTGACAAAGCGAACGCCGAACTCGCCTTCATTAAAATAGGTCTTCATTCGAAAAGATAAAGACAAATCATTTCGCCCCACCGACACCTCACCACCCCCCGCGCCACCTCAAACGAGGTAAAGTGTGACAAATCTGTGCTCCACTACACAATTACGATAGCCACACACAGTCCATGCGCACGACGTTGGTGCGCACCCCCACCCACTCGGCGGTGGTAGGCAGGGAGATGGGGATAGAGAGAAAGATGCGAGAGATTTATGAAATGCGAGAGGATTATCGTAGGCACTCTGCCAAATAACGATTCGAGCCTGTAAAACCATTCATCCAATTCCATTTGATATTTTTTTTTTTATATATATATTATAACATACCCCCCCCCCCCCTTCCTCCCTCCTATACCTCATTCCCCCAACCTCCAAGAAAAAACATTTTGGCTCTGGATCGCGCTTATTTGCTTGATTAGTTTTCACCGCTACTAATATAATAAGAATTTGTGCCATTAAAACTCGTTGTTAGTCGAATTAAAAAAGATAAGAACAGAAGGTTTTGAGCCGTTCTAGCTCGAAATCACCAAAAAATAATTTTTTTTAAAAAATGAAAAACTTAATTACTTTTTAACCAAAATTTTAAAGCTTTTATTTTTAAAATAAGAAATTATAAAATTCAAAAACGAGAGAAAAACAATGAAAAATAAGATATTTTCATTGCTCTTCCATAAACTTTTCCAATTTTTATTTCATTCATTTACTTTGTCCAAAAAGAATAAATATTTTAATAAAATAAAAATGTAAATAAAACTTATACAATAAACTTATTAGTAAATTATATAAAATCTATTAACGCCAAATTATTACACCATAATTTATATTAAACTAATTTAAAATTTCGACAAATTTTGACTTCAAATCGTTTTGTAACCATAATTAAATTTTGATACAAAATTATTTTTTGTTGCAATTTTACAAACTTAAAAAACCATAATATAGACTTTTTAATAAACAAGTAAATTTAAAAGAAAAATTATCTAAACGTAAATATTGTTTAAAATACAGTAATAACAAAATAAAACTGACCCCCCCATTCTAAAATAATATCGCAATAACCTAATAATAATTATTTACTTGCGCTTTCATAAGCAAATCCACTCTTAAAAAAAATCTTAGCTAAAAAGCAATTAAATCTACTCTCTGCCACATCACTCGAGCGAGTTATTAACTAAATCTAAACATAAATAACAAGGACAATAGCGTATATAATATATATATTTTTTCTTAATAATTATTATAAGAAGCAAATTGGAACATGTATCATAATAATAATTATGAAGGACATTTTCCACACACTGAATATGGAATGAATTTGAGAGCATCGTATGGATCAATAGGTAGGTGTCGTTAGCGAGGGCGCGTGCGAGTTAGAAAAGATAGTTACCTGTGATATTATCGCAAAGTATCCGCGAGGTGATGATGCGTCCGTAGGGGGAGAACAAGTTCTCCAAGTCCTGTTGAGTCATGGATTTCGGCAACCCACTCACGTACAGATTGGCACCTTTTATTGCTTCGCTGCTGGGCCGGGCATACGACACCTAGTAGTATCAATAAACAAAAAACAAACACACACAAAAAAAAAAAAATGCATTAGCACACAATATTAAAATCCATTTCTAAAAAGGTAGGAGGTGAGGCTTCCGCGCTCGCACTCTTTACTCTGCACTCGACGGCTCAAAAACGCGAAAAGTGAAAATATATATTTACCCCCGCGCTAGATGACGCTGGCAATCGCACGACGCCTAACATTTGCAGCACGAGGAAGAGATGAAGGAAGAATGAAAAGGAAAAAAAAAAATCTGCAAATGCTTTCACTGCCTTTATTTATTTTAATTTCTCCCAAAAAATGTTTAGAGTTTCATCTGGCAACACCGTTTTCGGCGGCTCGTAACTCAACCCCCCCCCCCCCTCCTACTCTTTGAAACCATCCTTCTAATAATAGTCCAAGCCACGCGTTCCATTCCCGAACTCGCCGACTCCCCCCCCCCCCCACCTACTTTTCCCCGCTCGTAAACCACTCGCCCAACCCCTCTCCCACGCACACAAACACTTCCCCCCAAAACTATTTAAAAATAAATTAAAACAACGCTACCGCATCCCCGTTGCAGAGTCTGCAGTGGACGCACAATTCAAGCCCTCGTGTCTTTCTCAACGTCAATGGGAACCCTCCTCAAGACACGAGTCAAACACCATCATTGAGAACCATCAATTCGAAGCACCCGTCTCATTATTTTAAAAATATATATATATTACGAGTGAATGTAAAGATCATTGAATGGCGTCAGTTAAGTTTGGTTAAGATCTTCATTCAAGAATTTTCACGCAAGTGATCTTTTCGTGAAACTTGTCAGGCTTTTTAATCATCGTTCGCCTCGTTAAATTTTACAACGAGACACTTTCGCTTCGATCGACTGGAAATCAAAAAATTTGGAATTTCAATATCAGTCGCTAACTAATGAAAAAGTACATTTTTCTACAGTTAATTACGATTTCATTCATTTATACCACCCATTTCTCCACAAAAAAAAAAAACAATCTATAATTTTTTCCACGCCAATTGATTATGTAAATTCTATCAATCTATATAAGTGGGATAGTATCCAGTTATGACTCGCCTTCTCCAATGCGCAAAATAGCAGCTGAGCAACCAAACGACGTTTCATTTTTAATTCCTTTTTCTTCCTTCCCCCCCCCTCCCCCTCACATTTACTAATATTTCATCTACCCTTTTATCATTGGAAGCCAATCTTCAGATCATCTCCATTTACATTTCCCCGATAATGAAAATAGCAATTATTTATAATAGCCCTCGAAATACGATCTTTTTAGAAACCCAAACCTTCGCCGAGAATGCACGAGCCGCGTTTAGTAGGTTTCACAATTCAGGTGCTCAAAAAGTCATCTCGGAAACCCGTTAGAACGTCTGAAGAAAGCAAAAAAAAACCGAATTGAAAAGAAAGCCCTCGAAAATTCGGTAGCATGAAAAATGGAGCCCGTTTAGTTTCGGAGTGAGAAACCAAAATAGAAGCATTGATAATGTGGTGGACTGCCGAGAAAACAAAAACACACGAGATAAAGCACGACTTAAATCGAGCGATGTTTGCACCCGTCAACGTCTTAAATAAATCGTTTTGTCTTAACATAAAAAACAAATAAATAAACCTTCCTTCCCCGCACCCTCCGCTCCTCTAAAAAAACAAAACAATGTACGGGTACAGTACTATGCGGGTTCTCAACACCCACTGCCGCCACCCTTAGCCTACTTCACGTCTAATCCAAACTCTTAGCTTCACTCGAAAGCTGAAGCCGGGTACTACGCAAACTAAAACATAAACAGCGAAGGAGAGACTCCAATCTAGCAAAAAGCAATAAAAATAAAATAATTAAATTATGACTTTTGATACAAAAAATATTTACTTTTATCGCCGATAAATAACTTTTTATTTCGGAATAAAACTTGGGTTTTAATGCTTCGTGTCATGTTCGAGCCAGCACGCAAAAGTGCACTAAAAAGCATAATAAACTTTCGAGGAACACGATACTTCGCATGACATTAAGTGCACGCAGTTCTTAAAATATTATTATTGATTTCAACCATCAAAAAAAAAAAGCTAATAAGTTCCGAAAAATGAATCGACTAAAACTAAAAACTTAGAAAACCATTAATCTCATTAATTTTAGTAATTCGCTCAACTCGCTAGGGCAAAATGTAAAAAGTAGCTGACCCGAAAACGTGGCATTATTTTCAAACAATAGCGCGCGTTGTTTGTTCGAGTTTGGCCACTCGTTTCATTTGGAAAAGCGTTGATTGTCCGAAAGAGAAGAGTAATTGTGAAGAGGAATGGGTTGGAAACGCGGCTCAGTAATTTATGACGAAAATCTAATTTATTTTTTCTCGCTCTCACTCTTCCACCGCCATTATTAAGTTGGCGGGGAAGAAAAACGTGCTCGGCGTACGCTTTTCCGCGTTGCCGGCACGTGACGCGCGCCAAAGTAAATGAACAATGCTAGGCCAATTTGTTATCTATTCGGCTTCCAAATTATCGATCGCCCAGCGCCATCTGCACGCACCAATAAAAATAAAATAAAACCCGACAATAATAAACAAAACCCGCTTTAACAATTTAATTTATTCTACGCCCCCCCCCCCCCTCCTTCCCTTAAATAAAATAGAGTTAAATAAAAAAAAAGAAAACCTCCTCGCTCCCAGTCTGCGTGTGAATTCCATTCGGAGATAGAGAAGCCACCGTCGTATTTTTAGCCGCAAAAACAATGTTGCCAATTAGTCGAGCGCCCATTCCCCCCACACCCCCACAGATACATTTACACCTAAATAACAAAATTAGGCTTCATTTTGCTTCCTGGCACTCGTTTCTCGGTCTCACAAAAGAGATCGCGTTTCGTCAGCTTAAAGACTCTCCCCGACTGATACGCGGCGTCACGTCTCATCACTCAAAAACAAAGTTTAAAAACGACGGTCACTCCTAATATTCTCGCGGCTTGAAACAGAATGAGAAAAAAAAAAAAAAAAAAAAAATGGGTAGAAGAATTGTTTGGAGATCGAGTATCAAGACTGCGACGATTTCACGGTGACGGCAGATGCCATCGATCACGTGATTTAATGGCTTGTTTACTCAACGACGGCAAACTTCCTAATTGACGTCATTTTCTCTCACTCCGTTCTAATCAAGCCAAACGGGGCCATCAATTCGAGCGAATACTAATTAAAAGGAAATTAATTTCAGTTAAATCACGAGCTAACTCGAGCTAAACTAATCCGGCTGACTAACCACACCCTTCCAGCATTTTCCTCCCCGCCGTCTGCTACAATCTCTTTCCATCAAGCAACATTTTTATTCGCACTTCCATTTGGTTTTTTGCTAGAAACGACTTTCAGAGTTTTAGTTAATTAATGCTAATTGAGTCAATCTAAAAACTGCACTATCTTGGAAATTGTACTCATTAACTAAAAAGTTAAAAGTGGAAAGAGAGAGACAGAAAACAATAAATATTTAACGTCTACATTACCCAACCCTAACGCCACGGATATACCTAATACAATGTACTGGATTTCTTTTTTTACAGTTGCCACCCAACGTAGTTCACAAGGAAAAGTGGGAGGTTATAAACGCTTGACGCGCATGCGCCAGTTCAAGCATTTCGAGCGCACATAATTCTCCGTTTGCAAAATAAAGAAAAAGAAAAAAAAAGAGAGAAAAAGAAAAAAATAAATAAGAAAATGCGTCGAATTTGTCTGTTGATAAAACTAATTGCGAAATGTCATTGAATCGGCAACAATACTCATGCGCCTGCGCGTGACACCCACCAGCCAGCATCCCTCCTGGAAACGGCAGACGCCAACGATGATGATGATGAAGAAGAAGAGATAAATCACCGGGTAAATCCTAATAAATACGCATTCGTCGACGACGATTAAATGATAATCGTCATAATGATAGCTAATAAAATGGCCGTCAACGGCGACCTCTAGCGCACCCAGCAGACGACATAAGCCGAGAAAGGAATGAATGAAAGAAAGAAAGACGAGCCGTGCCTAATTTGCCGCCACGCGAGAAATTAATCGCTTCTCAATTAATCAGAGGCGAGAGAAAAATTCAAATGGCGTCCGAATAACGCTCTCTTCGCACCTCACCACCCACCTACATACATACATACACACACAGCGCACGCGCAATGGGAGGTAGGAATCCTCCGGAGACACGTGCGGCACACGCCCCTTCACTCACCTTAATGGTTTTGTTCTGTAATCGAAGTCCGTTGAGGGTGTTGATGGCCTTTTCTGCGTCCTCTGTGCGCACGTAGTTCACGAATCCGTAGCCCAAGCTTTGACCTAAGTCAATAGAAAGAAAAAGAAACGAAAAAAAATATCAGACGTCGTTGGGTATCAAACATATTATACATACACTGCGCGCCCCTACTCACGCTTTCACCGATAACAAATAAAAATATATATACATTTTATACTGTACCCGGTACCGTAAAAATAAATTAATTTTAATAATTAATTAATTCCAATCTCAACCCATGTTCGGGGCTTTTATTTGCGAGCGAGCATAATAATCTGCGACGAGCTCGCATTCTTCGTCAACCCTCTCCCCCCCCAACCCCTCAAAAGAAAAGAGAAGTAAGAGATAAGGGAAGAGGGAGATAGGTAACATGTAGTAAGTAGGGGTGGGAATTCAAAGTGGATTAAAGTGTTGGTGCTGAAGGGGGTAAGAGAAAAAATCCATCAAATCTCATTTAGATAAACAAACAAGTTAAAACCTCGGCTTCAATTATTTAACACAATTCCCATCGCACATTAAGCCCCGCCCTCCCCCCAGGCAGTGCAAAGAGAGGGGGGAGAGATATCCGTAAAAACTCAATTACCATAGTCTTATTCCACTTTTAAATAACAAATAAGTAAATTACCTAATTATTTTTTATAAGCGCACGTGCAATCCAACAACTCGTTAAAAAAAAAGCCCTGCTGAGCTTATACCGTATACCTAAATAACAAACGATGACGTCAGGCGCGAGTGACTAATCACATTCTCAAGCTCCGCCCACATCAACAAATGGCATTTCCCGCCAAAAAAAACCCTACTATTTTCGCTGGTATCGATTTATAACAGAATTTTTTTTTTTGCTCTCTCCCATCAATTTATAATAATAAACGAGTATCGATAAAAGTCTATTTGCATAACGTGCGCGTAGGTGGCGCCCCCTTCTGCTCTCAAAGCCTAAATCCCCTCTCTCTCTCTCTCCCCCCGGCAATTACCCAGCAGAAGAGAAGGTCTTCCGATGACGTCATTCAACGATTATTTACTACACACGCAGCCGCACGCTACTTCCACTTCCGGTGTAGCGAACGACGCATTCGCACGCCATTCGCCCATCCAAACGAGCGGCGTGGGTTTTCGTCGTTGAAAAAGCGGAAAAGGAAGTGAAGAGAAACGAAAAAGCTGGCGTTACGTGACTACGGACGTCGTCACGCCTCGCCGCCATTTGTAAACTGGAGGTGACGTCACGCTTAAATAACACCGGGGTATTTTGTTGAACACGGTTTCGCTTTCAGTTGCCATGGAAACCGCTCACAAAGCGTGCAAATATACAAAGCGAACAATTTTAGCAACCCCCACCCACCCCCCATTCTTCCTTTAAAAATATTTCCCCAGACTTTTTTTTTTTTTTTTTAAATAAAAAATGAAAAGAAAAAAAGAGTGAGAAAGAAGACGATGTAATATAATAGTTAAATTTAAGAGAAAAAAAAAAAAAGTGGAAACGGTTTCTTCGTGCAAGTTAAACCAACAGAAACATAATCTAGTTTGGAAATTGAAAAGAAACACAATCGAAAACAATCTGCAAAGCCAGAAAAGTGGAGAGAAAAGACGTGGCGGGGGAAGAGGAGGAGGAAATGGAAAGAGAGAGAGAAATCGTTCCAATTTTAAAATTATTATTTTTCTAAAAGTTAAATTGGAAGAAGAAAACGTGAAAAACAGAAATTCCATATAATTTTACTGTTACATTATATTCGCGTCAAAATGGCTGCCAGCCAATTACTCTCTCTCTCTCTCTTCTTAGAAGTAAAACTACGGTACGGGTTAATTTCGCTAACGGAAGAGAACTTTTAATAATAATTGTTCCTTAATAGTTATGGTTCAAAATATCCTCAACACACAAACACGTAGCAACACAAGTCACTATAGTTCGCTGCATCATTATTACAGTTTCGTCAAATTTGTCCCAGGCACAGCATACTCACGTCGCTGTGACGTCACTTTAATCGGCACAGCTCGTGATTAGTAAAAAAAAAAATAGTTATTATTATAGTCTAACGTAGATTAACAATTTTAGTCTCAAATTATTTTGAACCTTTCTCGCATGTTAAAAGTTAACCTCCCACAAATTATAATTACAATAAATAAAATTATTACAAAACTAAAAAAACACGTATTAAAAGCCATAGCTTTAAATAAAAAGTGCGATGCAAATGGGAATCACGAAAACAGTCCATTAAAAATAACTTGCTAATTAAGACCGTCTAAACCGGAAACGATCTACGGCAGGAATAAATCACCAGCTAACTTCCTCTTTAAGCTCCTCCCTCACAGTTCTATTTTATCTCAACTATATATTATTAAAAAAAACACACACACACGCATTTCTTTGATTACATTATCTTCCACACAACTTCTAAAACAAACCGATCTTCCTCTCTACACAATCCTCTCCCACCACCCTCTCCACCTATCCATCCCCCTCACCCGCTCATCGCTATTCCGCCACACGCTCCTTCCAAAGATTGGAGTAAAAAAAAAATAAAAAAAAAGAGGAATTTGCTTAGAATTTGTAATCAAGTAAATGGATTTAAACAATGTGCTCGGAGTAATCGAAACAACTGTACGGAGAAAGCGCACAGCGCCATCTGCAGGTGATAATAAGCGATTGAAACGAATAGACTTAAAGAAAGACTGGTAGATCCACACGACACACACAAAAAAAAATGTGACATTAAACTTTCGCGCGTAAAAAAAAAATATATATATATATATATATAGCAAGAGGGATTAAAGATAGAGGGAGGGAACGCAAGGAAAGAGAGAGAGAGGATGCGAAGAATTAACAGATTAGCATCGTTGCTACAAATTTATGCACTTAATTAAAACCCCTCGGAGAATTATCTCCACGCGGCTGCCACGTCTCCTCCACACACCGTCAAAACCTAATACAAACGGACGACTAGACGCCACCATCTTCTCGCTTCATTTTACACTCTTTGTTTTTTATTTTATTTAATTTTTTTTTTTCATCTTCTAAACTTTATTTTTTTAAAAATAAATAATTGTATACTGCATTAGTAATAATTAGTATTGCGTTTGCTAATTGAAAACTCGCGCTTCATTTAACTGCGCTCGTTCGGAAAATTTAACGACAGCAAATATTAATTAATTAATTCCAATATTAAAAAAAAAAAAATCACATTCACTTCCCCCTTCCCACACAACATTAAAAAAGATTAATTTATAGAAACACGTTATTAATAATTAATTATGCAAACGAAGCGGCTAAATTTAATTCCCATTTAAATGTTGAATGGGCGTGGAGTGACGTCACCAGCAACCTTCCCCCTTGAGGGTAGGCAATTACTCCATGCACGCGTGCTAGCGAGGCAGCCCCCAATCGCGCCGCTTTCACATCCAACTTTTCTCTCAAACCAAGAGCTACCGTAGACAATTATTATTGGTTAACGAAAAACTAAATATTTTCCTCAAATAACTTAAAACAAAAATAATGCAATAAATTTTGCAATCTTTTACACGAGTAAATTAAATTCATACCGTAATTAATTTTTGAGCTTTAACTTTTACTACCGGTACCGGGTATTTATTAATATTATTTCAACCCATATTCATTATTTTTTTTAAATTTAAGCTAATAATAGAAACCATATTTCGGGAGCGTATTTCGATATTCACAAATGCACTCTGTATTTTAGAACTTTGCATATACTCTGCCTATTTTTTAAAGCATTGACAGGTTGGTTTTCACAGCTCTAACTTTGACACCGCGCTAACACGTTCGCGCTCGCAGTTCGCGTTCAACGATTCAAACGAGTTAATTAACGAAATCAGCCGTGCTGTCAATCATCCGTCAAAAACATTAAATTCCGCCCATTAAATTGAAAATGCAACATCCGGTGAGCGCATAAACCGGCGGGCGACCCAACTCTTTGCTCTCACCGCTGCAGCATTCGAACCAAGTCGATTGGCACTCCAGCGAGAACAAGAGCCAATACTCAAAAACAATATTCTCTCGCCATAATTTATGCGCACGGGAGTGAAAAAGATGAGGGAGGGGGGAAAAAAAGATGAGAAAGCGAAAGACGAGGAGAAAAAAAAAATACGGCAGCGATTAAAAATGCGAAAGAGAGAAAAAAAAAGTGTCAGTCATTTCGCAAAGTGTTATAAAGTAGGTGGCGCCCTCTCGCGGCAGTTAAAGAGACGCCATTAAGGCAGAGAAATAATAAATAAGAAAAGAAAAAAAAATATGAAGATGACACAAAAGGCTCCTTAATAAAAGCCAGCGAGCGGCGTTGGCGGCAGCAGCTGCTACTTATTTGCTTCTTCAAACATGGCGACGGCAATTTTTATTAGCAACGCGCCCTCTAGCGACCGACGTAACTAACGCGTCACATCTCACAAGCCGGGAAAGTAAAAAAAAAAAAAAAACGGAAGCCTGAGAGGAAAAAAAAATAATAAAATGGAGAAAGCTTTAACCGTTCGGAATAAGAAATAAAAAGCTTTAAGAGACGCCATTAACGGGATTTACAACGACGACGCCGACTAGCCTCACGCCCCCGCCTCTCTCTCCCTCCCTGCTGCTCGGGCCACGCCTCTTCTCCCAACACCAGTCACGTGGGCGAAAGCGTTTTAAAACGATTTACCAAAGCGTAAACATTCGCCTGTAAACAAGATGGCAGATCAATCAAACCCTCTCGACATGCGCACAAACAAACTCAAATTAGTTCTTCTGGCGCCAGTTACGCGGGCTCAGCAGCATCTTGAAGCGAGGAACTCGAACAACACCGATGATAAAAATGCACTTCATTATTTTCTTTTTTGTTAACAATAGAATCAAAAAGATTTTTGCTCAACAATGCTTTTCCCGTCACAATTCGTGACGTGACTTCCAAAAATTAAGCACTCTTCTATCCCCCTAAACAAGTCAAGTACATGTACAGTAAATCGATCTTGCTGGCAAAAGTAGGAGCAATCAAGATCTTCCCCGCTATATAAAATGAGCACGTGTCTCACTGAAACCCACCCTCTGCCAGTCGGATCAATCCGGTATGGTGAGAAGCTATAAAATTATTTTCACTTGCATTCAAATCTTTTTAAATAACTACCATTAACTACGATAGAAATAGACTTACGAGCAGCATAATTTAACTTTTAGCTTATATTTATAATTGTTTTAAACAAAACGCTCAGCTTCAAAACTCGTCCTTACTCGAGAGATTGAAGAGTGTGAACGCGACCTTAAAAGCAGCTTTTTAAATGGCATTTAACGTGCTAAAAAAAACCATTAAAACAGACATCTATCACGCATCCCATCCTTTCCGGAAGAGAGAAAAAAAAGTTCAGAAAAAGAAAACCTTTTCAAAGATTAAAAAAATAAAAAACAGGACTGTAGCAAAAGGAAATGGTGAATCCGGATTAAACGCCGTCTGCTCTTCCCACCCCTTACCCACCATCTCCACTCGCTCGACTTGAAGCGGCCAGAGGTTTCGCTAATCCGGATTTTTTAAAAAAAGGCCTCGTTCCATCAAAATCCCAAAGATTCAAATGTTGACGTCATCGGACAATGTGGCGACGCTAATCAACGGCAATAGCCATCAAAGTTAAGCCTAAGCAAAGAGAGCGATAATGACGTCGTCGGTGACGGCCATCTTCGTCAGCCAGCGAGAAAGGGAGGGAGAGAGGATTACACCGACTCATTCGTCCCTTTCCAAATCGATTTAGACAGGGCGCATCAGCTAAAAGTAGCCCGTGTTCAAAAACAAACGACGGAATAATAATTGCGTCATTGCAAATCAGTTACGGTAGCTGGTTTTACACTAGTTACCTTCGCACATGCGAAAACAAGCGCACAGTGCACTTGTTAGGAAAGGAGTGATTAGGTAATAGGAAGAGTGCACATAGTCTAAACTCGCCCAAAGCCAAATATACTACGTAAACGGAGCCCGCCATCAAAATTCGTTGCCAATGCTTTCCTAAACAAGCTACTTTCAGCTGGTGCACCCTGTATTTTGTTGACACAACATCAAGTGTTTATAGCGGTCGACATATCCCTCCTCCTCCGCCCCATCCACCTAACCCCACTGCTCTCAATCCTCCAGCCGAAGCTGGCGTTTACGTTAACGACGCTTAGTTACAACTCGCTGCCACTAATTGGATAAAATTAACTAAAACAAAATGGCCGTCTCGGGTGACGCAATTAATTCTTCGTCTCATACTAATAGAGAGATAGAGTTTCTCTCCGGAAAAAAAAAAAGAAAAGAAAAAAATTGATGGGAGTGTTTATCATCCTCGGTGCCTGACGTCATCGCCGAGACTAGCGCTCTCTAGCGAGCTCTAAAAAGGAATTTCAAAAATTAAACCCAAATTACGTCACCGGAGATAACGTCACCCCCCGCGCCATGCCATTAAACGCGACAAAGTTATTGCTATTCCATCGATCACCCCCTAACTCATCCTCCACCCCCCCCCCTTCCCCCATCGTTTGGCCACGCCTATCCAACACGCTGGTTCTTCAGCACCTGGAGAAGGAGAAGTGCGAGGGGGAGGCAAATCACGTTGTTAACAATGACGTTACATATATATTCAGTATACAGTATATAAATATTATACAGTACCGGTACATAAAATAAATAAAAAAAAAAAGATGGCCTTCACGTAACAAGAGTTGACCACACCCATGCCAACCCAACCAAACATCTCATCACCTATTCTCATCTTTAAACGTTTACCCCCGCTAGGTGTTAAGCCACGCCCCTTCGCCATGTTTAACTTTCACCGCGAGTGCGTTAAAAGCGACTTATTTTGTCACACTGCCAAATAAATATCATTTTCGATATCAAAAAACGAAACAAAAAAAGAATAGAGGAGAATGAAAGAAAAGAAAAAAAAAGTAATCAAACATGACGGAGGCTAAAAAAAAAAAAAAAAAAAGCAGAAAAGCAGAAGAAAATGTCAGCTTCCACATCGCACGCACTTTTCCTAAACTCAAGATGGCGTGCGGCGTATAAATTTCGGCTTTAACACGCAGAAGCAGACGAGACAATGGACTACGACTCCCCCCTACCATCCACCCACCCCAGCCAAAATCGATACTCGGGTTGATCGATAACATTGATTTTTTCGCGCTCTCTCTCCCCCTCCTCGCTTCGTCCACCGCCATCGACACCTGGGAACTACTGCTGCTGCTAGAGAGTTAGAGAGAGAGCCACAGCGAGGGAGAGAGAGAGAGAGAAAAGACTTTACGGTCCTCGCGCCAAATGAGACGGTTGGGGAGCAGCAACTTACCAGTGACTTTATCCCGGATCAACTTGCACGATTCCACGTCTCCTATGCTAGAAAACAGGCTCCTGATCTCCTCCTGGGTCATGGTCTGAGGGAGGTAGTTGACAATCAGATTGGTCTTGCTGTCCTCCAAACTTCCAGTCTGAGACGAATTGTTGTGCAGAGTTCCATTCTGCTGAGGTTGCGGATCCATACCATTCATTATGGCCAAATACTAAAACAAATAAACAAAACCAAAAAATAAAATAAAAAAAAAAATTAACAAAATTAAGTAAATAAAATCGAAAAATCATAAATAATCATAATCATAATAATAATAAAGCAAAATCGCGGAGAATGCGCAGCATCTGCATCGAGAACTCTCCTATAACAATATTACGCGCGATTTCTAAAGGCGTCAATTGGCTTTTCAAAGTTCATCTTTTGATTTCGTTTACACGAATCAAAATAATATTTTGTTTTTCACATACTTTTTTTTGTTGTTTTGTTTATGGGCTTAGTTCGCTCAAAATTCAAACTGCGCAAGAAGATTATGCAAAACGAATGCGTTCGCGCAAACGTAAGACGTTACCATAACTTTTACGACATCGACAACGTTCTAAAAAAAATCAAAACATTCCCCGAATTTAAATCAACTAATGCGCTTTTTTATTTGACTTAACCGAAAAAAGTTATTTTTAAAAGAAAGTAGATTATAAAATCCATTATGAAAATTAAAACTATTTAAAATCTCCATGTCAACATTTTTTTTTTTTTTTTTTCGAAATATTGTACTGTACCCAATTTACTGATTTTTACGCAGACTCCCAAACTAACGATAGACTACCGATAATAATAACTTGCTCCACAAAAAAAAAAAAAATGGTACTGTATTCTTATTTTAAAGAAAGCATCCCTCTCCCGCGAGTGAATTTAAAAGATGAAGAGAAAGAGACAAGTCCAATTAAGTTAAGCTGCAGCTATCATTAAGCAATTTGAATCGAAGCAATTAACAGCGAATCCGCCAATCCAACCGAGACTTTAATAAGAAACAAGTCGCACGCGCACACCGCGACTCGTCGTCAGCCGATCTTACACGAGCGCACTCGACACGCACAAAAACCTATTTTCGCATTGTTTACGCGGGATCTTTTTCTTTCAACTAAACCGGCGAAACTAAATTTAAAACTATCAACACACTTAAAAATCTGTTACCACATTTCAACTACTGCCGGGACCGACACGCGTCACTTCATTTGCCAGTTTTAGGTCACTGGGAGCGCTTAAAATCCAAAACACAACCAGGTCCGCTGTCGCTTCGGCAGTAAACGCTTTGTCGTGACACCCTCGGCCTCACCGATTCAGTTCAGGTTAGCCCCGGAAAAGAATTGAATCGTTCGTCGGATTCAAGGATATAAGCGGCAATAATAAAATCTACGTTTTCACGGCAAACCAATACGATATCGATTTTGAACGAAAACACACAAATTCATTAAGTCTATTCCACGCCGAGTAAACTAAAACCAAGATCAGTTCGGTAATGCGAAGATCGGTGACTGGCGATCAATAACACCGAAGCTAACTAACCTTGTTTACTGAATAATAATATCGTTCAATGATCGTTGGGTAAAAATTTGTTTGTCTATTAAGCATTACCAACGTAAACCGTTGCCGCGACGCACATCATTTTGATCGATAGAATCGTGAGGAGGAATCAATACAGTTTTAAATAATCGAATCCAAGCTTTAAGAGCAATGCTTTAACAAACTACAAAAAGAAAAAAAGAAAAAACATTCCCCTTTTAGTTTGATTGTAAAATTACGACAACCCGGCGGCATCGACTAATTTAATCTACGGGTAAAAAATAGCTATGGAATGTCCAAATATTAATCGTAGTTGATTGCATTATTTTGCTAATCACACTATACCAGTTAATCCAAAAAAAATTCCTAATTACCAAAATCCTACAACGTACACCAATTCTTTCGTTTAAACTAATGTGGAACCCCTCAAACCAAGTCCAAAAATCCTAATTGAGATAGGTAATCAACGTCAAGAGTTCATTAATTAATATTAACAAACTGCAAACGTAACTTCATTTTGCCTAAGAACACTAGCTCTATTTTTATGAATTTTGAAAATCTAAAAATGTTCGTGGAATTGACCCATTTCCGACAGTGACACGTGTTATATAAGATAAGTCACAAATGAATGGTGTGAGCAGCTCAATGAAATGTTGAAGACGAATGCTGAAGTTAAGAATTTAGCGCGGACAAAAATACATGTTTCAAGAATAATGTATGGTGGCGTGATGTTTAATTAATAACTATTTTATGTTAAATTAAAAGTGCTTCTCTTAAATTCCAGAGTACAGTACTTATACTCAATTTTAACCATGAAAAAATAATAATGATACGTTTTCATTGGTAATTACAAATTGATAAAGCACGTGGTTTTACAAAGGTGACTTTGCTTTTTCAGACCAGCTTATGTCCTGTTTTCCTATTGATTCAACTCTTTATAGTAAGAATAAATGAGAAGAAAGTTAACTGGGTGAGCTTCATTTCGTCGGCTCCACCGTACTTAAAAATCCGCTTTTCATTCCAATTTGACTGGACAGCCTCAATTACAAACAATTAAAATAAGACTTCTTTTTTTTATTTTTTAAAAAAAAATCGATATTTCTTCGCCTCGGATTTAGAAAAAAATCTGTCAATAAACTTATTCAAAATGTCGTACAACAAACAACGGCGCATTCATTGACCAAGCAGACTCGCGCTGCAAAAATCAAAACAAAGCGCTTTCTTTAAACAAAAAAAAAAAAATCCATTAAAAGCAGAGATAATTAACTCTTCCTTTAAATACAGTACAATTGAAATTCTACTAATGAAGCCCACGCACACACCCCCAGGCTCCAACCACTCGATAATGCCGATAGAAAACGGCCACCTCACGCTCTCCTGGAACTGGAAACGAAACCCAAGTTCGCTCGCTTCCCCATTGCGGCCAATTCTCATCAAACATAAAACGAGATAAAAATGTTAATTCCAAATTAAATACAAAAAAATAAAAGAAGCTAGATAGGAATTGTTGTGAAGTGAAAACAAAAGCTCCTTTTATTCATCCCTTCTTAATTACGAGCAGCTTCTCCATTTCTTAATCTCCTTCGCTCGTGGTTGAGACTCCCTCTACCGAACCGATCAATAGGTCCACCACCTCCCTCTCTCCCTCCCCTCCAGGATAACGACACACGGGGAGGGGGGTTGAAGGGACTCGGAAGGTCGCTGATCCCCATTCCCTCCTCCCCCCTTTGAACGTGGTCAGCGGATGACGTCGCGAAAACGACAACGATAGGGCCCCCAACAAAAACCCGCTTCGTATCAGCACCGAATTTCAATTACTGTACAATACGTATTTCAAATCGGGCGACGCGCGTGCTATACATGTACCGCGCATGCGCGGCGCATTTACGCCTCATAAACTCGCTGCGCAAACCGTTTAAAAAACATTTCTCAGTTTTCAATTTCCTCTGCCTCCCGCTCTCCCCCATCCACTCTCACAACCCAACACCCGCGCGCCAATTTTATTCGCGGAAAAAAAATCTCCCCCAAAAGAAAAAAAAAAAAAAATAATATAATAAAATGAAAACGGAAAGAGCGAAAGAAAAAGAAATAAATTAGGACTCCATTTGTCAGCGCCCCCTATTGAGCAACGTCAACAACACGCCGTCATTCCATTTTCCTTCAGATGAAAAACAAACCCATATATTATTATACAAAAATCTAAGGGGAAAAAAAAAGACAAGGAACGCTAAATAAATAAATTTAAATTAAAATATTTTTCAAGCTAAGGCAAAAAAAAAAGTCTTACTTCCGTTCGCATTGCGGAATTAATCAATTAGCAGCAATAATTAACCCCTTTCCCATTCGCTTCTTAAAAAATAAATAAGTGTGGAATTGAATTATTCAGTCGCTGGATTCCCCCGCAGAGCCTCGCTCTCTCCCCTAAGGGTATGGGAGGTATACCACCCATATCGATTAATCATTAATCGATCTAAAGCATTCTCCCGCGCGAACATTAAGAAAAAGGAGCAACGTAGATATTAAAGGGATAGAGAAAAAAAACTCGCGCGCTTTTTATCAATGCTAATTTGGACGCCATCCAAACTGATAATCAATCCCCACCACCCAACACAACCTTTCCGCACGTCAAACAATCGAACCAGAGACTCAGAGAACACGAGCGCCTTTCCATTTTTTAATTCCCGCCTCATCGATATTTTTCATTTCCGGTTCCGTTAATCGCGCCGAGATGAATGCAATAGCAGCTGCATTCCGATCGGCGACAGAATGAAAATTGAAATCGGTCGACCGAAGTTTACACAGACCAAACCGACGATGACAATACCGTAATACTATAGTAGGAAATTGCGACGCAACTCCACGGCGCACATATTTGCATGTGTTTAACCCAAAAAAAAAAAGAAAAAAAGACGGGGAGAAAAAAAAAGTGAGAGTTGGAGCGGCCCGTGACGTCATCAAATAACTCGGCATTTTTCTTACGCCATACATATCTTTTTTTTTTCATCTCGCAGCTTCCCATTAAATTTTTTTTTTTCATTTAACATAACGGAACATTATTTTCATTTCAATCAGTCGAGGAGCGCGCATGCGCGTGACGTACCTCGTTCTGATGCAGTCCATCCATTATGTCGTTGATACCGATGCAGGTAAACTGCGCCAATTTCAAGCCACTTAACTCCACCTTCTACGGATTTTAGGTTAAACTCCAGCGAATCTAACAATAACAAAAAAAAAAAAAGCCAACAAATTAAAAAAAAATATAAACTTAAAAATAGTGCAACTTAATTAAAAAAATAATAATAATAAACGAACATTTAATAAACTTAAAAAAGACAGTTGGCAATGTCATGCAATAATAATCGTAATAATGTAGGTGAGATAGGTGGCGCTTGAATTCGTATGGACCTGGTTTTTTACTAACGTACATTTCTCTCGCCTCAAAACGGGAGACGCCAGATGGCGCCATTCATCATTCACGCGCGCATACCGAACGCGCATTCATTCGCACGCCGCGTCAAAAAATAAAAAGTATTTTAAAAAAAAAAAAAAAAGATTTCAATTGATTCGCGCCGTACAATTCAACCATTGAATTTTGAAGAGGAAAGAAAGATGGCGGTGGCAACGGCAGACATTGCGCGTGCGAGAGGGAGAGAGAGAGAGAGAGAGAGAGAGGAAGGAGGTTATTGACCCAGATGAGAGCGTTGAAAAGTCATGTAGGAGGGTGGAAAAAGGAAGGAAAGAGGGAGAAGGGGGAGGGGGGGGCAGCTGCTCGTTATGTAAGAGCACCCACCCTCCCGTAGAAGGGTAGATGAGCACGTGGCCCCCGAGTCACGTGACATCTGCCGTTGTAAGGGCGCCACTGGGTCACCCTCCATTCACCCTCCTTACACACACATCTACCGGATCCTTTCTACGCAAATTTGTAATCTGAAATGTAAAACCCCAATCAAAAACCTCGATTCTGCGTTTCGCATTTTTATAAAAATCCAATTTTTTTTTTTTTTCGAGATTATTTTTTTTTTCTTCTATCAATAGTCATCGATTATTATCAGTTTGTTATTATGTATTGCGCGCGCTCGTGTTTCCAAAAACTATACCTACAATATTTTCAATAACATTTTTCTCCAATTTCTGGAATTGAATTTTCCATTTCGCAATTTTTGAAGAAATTCAATTTTTTTTTTTTTTTGGAGGGACTCGAGACCATAAATAAATACGCAAACAATTTCCATTTCGCGGAAAACTTATACCAATTTTACCTTTTCATAACATTTATCATCATTTCAACATTTCTTTCAACGTTAATAAACTAAATAAACTCATATTTTCAATAACTCCCCATTAAATTTAAATAAAAATATAAAAACCACACAATTTAATTCTCAATTTAATCAATAATAAAGTCAGAAAATTTTATTGAAAAACACGCGATCTTAAATAATTATATTAAAAAAAAAAATTCCTTCCATACTATATATTTTTTTAACGATAAACACAGCTTTAAAAAAATGTAAACAAAACGCAGCAACAAAAACGAGGAAACGCTCAAAATAACAGACGGAAGTTTGATTTACGCAATTATTTTTAGAAAGCATCGACCCATAGGTGGCGCGCAGCCCAAAATCCCCCCCCCCCCCCCCCCCTTCCAAAAAAAACGAAGGACGAGAAAAATTGCCCATTTCCTCTCTAATATCACCGGAGACCGAGAGACAGGGGAAGTCATAAAGAGTCCTTCCCCTAACCTACCCCACCCTATACCCTCCAGCGGACAAAACAGCAGCGGTAATGTAATCAACAAAACGTCTGCTCCCATCTATTTCACACCCCACATCCAACTCCATCACGCGCATTTCAAACCCAATTCGACCGATAACTTTTAACACCATCCTCAAACCCCCAACTTGCCTCAATCGCATTAAAATTTCACATCTTCTTTCGGCGTCAAAAAATCAACGCGATGACGTCACCCGTCACCGCAAAAACATTGAGCGATCGAAGCACCTACCCTCCAACCATCCATTCCCACCATAAACCAAAAAAAAAAAAATTCATTCCGTCTCCTAGAGAGTAAAAAAATAAACAAAATTCGTATCCCACGGAATTAATATGCAGGGCCTATGAATCATTTCCCTACGCTTTTTCTTCTTCTATCGAAATAATACAACTACAAAAATAAAGCCCAGCTAGCTGTTAGCTCCTCCCTCCCTTCTACCACACACAACACAAACGTCTGAATAAGATTGAATAGAGAGAATAAGAGAGAGCGAGGCGCCCCGAGCACATGCATCTTTCTTTAGATTATGAAAGAGAATAAAAGAAAAGAGAAAAAAAAAAACGAAAACAACCACTTTTTAGGAATTCGAGTCACGCGCAAACAAACATTTTCTTCCTCGGAGCCGCAACACACGCTAATTGAACGCACACGGCAGCGCCAACAACATAAGGCACAGACTCCATTTTTAAACAAAAACAACAAAAATATATATACACCGTATCCACAAAAAAACCAGACCCAACTGAATTTTTTTTTTTTAATAATTTAAATTCCACATGGAAAAACGTCACTTTAAGTTAACGACTTTTTTTTAACACTCCTTCGGCCTCAAACCGAGCATTGGACTCACTCGCAATGCTCCGGTTGCTATGATAAGACTGATGCCTGTTTAATACGTCGGCGCACGTCTTCAATATCCCATACTCAAATTAGGAAAACTATAAAACAAAACAAAAAAAAAAGAGGAGGGAGGGGATGATGCAAGAAAATATGCACAAAAAAAAAAATGGAAGTGAACTAGTGCAGCTGAGGCAGGGACAATTTCGATTAAGCTGTGTAGTATTCAAGGGAGCATAGTGAGCGAGTGTAATGCTTGTTTTGAGACCGGAAAAATATTTCAAGACACAGAATGGAACAAAATTATACGTTAAAAATATTTTAAAGTGTACAGTTTTTTATACGTTATCATTCATATATTTAAATAATTTAATATGAATTCAGTCGGGTCTGGTTTTTTTGTGGACACCCGTGTACAAACATCTCCCCCCCTTACTTTCCTGCCGGCAAAAATCCCACCCTCCGTAAATTAACCAACCAACGCGCTACAATAATAAATTTCATACACACAAAAAAAAAAATGATAGAAAAAAAAAGTAGCAAAAGCGTGAGAGATGACGTCATCGTGCTCCGCGATAACGGTCAATGTCACGAGAGAGCGCGAAAAGAGAGAACGAAGGGGAGAGAAAGCAGCGACAGTTGCCTAGCAACCGACATTCTATCCCTCTCTCTCTCTCAAACCCTCTCTCGCTTTCCCAAACACGCTTTATCCTTCAAAAAAAAAAAAAAAAAAAACCCCACTCAAATCGAAACTCAAAAAAAATTTAATAATCTCAAAAAAAAAAAATAAGTTTAAAAAAATTTCATCTCCTATAAAATAATAAAAAAATAATAATGGTTCGGTGCGTAGAATAATAATAACAATGATCGACCGCTGTAAACAACGTTAAACTTGATTAATGTATCGCTACCTCAAAAACTCCTGCGCGAGCTGATTCACGAGCTAACAACGCGATCGATGCACGTGGTAATTATTAAACGGCAGGTGGCGCTAATACCATTTCACTAACTACCGTACGCCAAAAAAGAAAAGAAAAAGCGAATCGGTAAAAAAAAAAAAGTCTACGCCCCTCCCTCACATCATTAATCACTCATTACCAGCGGTTTTATGCATGCCCGATGACGTCACTTCACCGATCGCCAAAAACATTCGCGGTGGATTTATCGAAAATGAAGGCGATGACGTCATCGGTTATTATTGAAAACAAGAGAAGAGAGCTAGCTGGCTATTTGAATCGATTAAGCAGAGGTCCGAGCGATTACTTATTTATTAATGGACGAAAGAGAAAGGGAAAAACACAACAAAAAAAAAAGAAAAAAGATATGACATGCCTTCTGCTACCGTTACACACGTGCCTCCCTCAACCATCAATAGAAATGGAGGGGTTGAAACGCATGAGGGAAGGGGAGCCGGGAATAAAAACGCACGCAAATTACGTATCTAGTCAACAGAACAATTAACTGCCGCTGGAAAATCAATTTCAACAACAAACAAGTTAATTAAAATAACAACGTAGCCATCTGTTCCGAATAATTATAATATTTTTTTTTATTTAAATAAAATGTAGAAAGAGAGGGAGAGAAAAAAACCACCCTGTAACTTCGATCTTTGAAGAATGTTTTTGTACGCACGTTGCGTCGAGAGTGGTTGTTGACACTTGAACGAGCTCTCGCTCTCTCCCATTTCATTAAAAACAACGGCATAATCATTCAAACTCTACACTAAACAATAAACCATTATTTTTATAATAAAAATAATTTAAAAAGAATAGCCTTTTCATACAGAAAAATGGGAGAAAAAGCCCGCGTTAATGTATTTTTTTTCAAAAAAAAAAAAAAATTGATGTACGTTATGTTTGCGCGATTAAAATCAATGTCAATGAACGAATCACGCAGCTACTGTATCCCTCCGCTACCGCCATAGACTTAACGTGGGAGAAAGCGCGGAGGAAGATTAGCTTCGAACAAAAAGAATGGTAAACGAGCCGAGCGAGCTCACGAATATAAAAAAAAAAAAAAAAAGAGTGCGTGGCGAATAATGACATTTGCACCGACAAAACTCTTTAATTTGACCTTCGATATCGATAGAAAAACGCGACAAAAAGCCATCGGCGATTAGTTTGATCGAGACGAATCGCGCCAAGGTTACAAACAGCGTTGGCATACGGGAGAAGAGAAAAGTGACGGCGGCCACGTGACAAAATGTCGGCTTCAGCTACACTTTCTCTCTCATACACAGACGCACACACATTTTGAAGGGAAGAAGGAGAGGGAGGGGGGAGATATAAAGCAAAAACGCCGGTCTTTATTCTCGAATCGAACGAGACTTACCTTCAAACCTTTAAGACGGTTTCGTTGTCCGGTCTCCAGATTTAATCGGGTTGTCGACGCCCTTGCGATTTAGACAAACAAAAAAAAAATAATAACAACGGTATTATTTTTTTTTTTCAGACGCGCGACTTTACACTTTTTCTTCCTTCTTCTTGTTTCTCGGAGGTGTTTTAAAAAATATATATTATAACTAACCGACGATAAGTAGGTTCATAAAAAATATTCTTCTTCTAATTTTTATATTCTTTCGAAACGTCGATAGGAACCTGAAAAAAGCCCGTTCGATATTTTTTCGGAAATAAAAAAAAAAAATAATGTTTGTTTCGGGCGGCGGGGGCTGTCGTCTCTCGCTCACACGCTCTTCCTTCTCTCACTGCACTATTCCACACGACGCACTCGGCTGCTGCACAACCTTACGGCACAGTTTTTGAGATGCCTACGCTCGGCTAGTTGAGTAGTACGAAAAAACAAGAGAGACGCGGCGCGGATGAACACCGGAGAATGAGTGCTAAGCCAGCAGCTAGCGAGCGGAGCTAAAGCTATTCGAAGCGGGATTTACACGGAAGCCTAGGCTGGAGGAGGATTTACACGCTGCTTCCACATACAAAAATAACCAGCATCAGCACTATTTTTTTTTTTTTTTATTATTATTATTTACGATTCTTCTTCTATCTCTCTGGATTTTTTGGGAAGCTGTAAAGTGTTAAAATACGAAGACTTTTTTTTTTATATATTATATATATATATATATACAATCTTTTTTTTTTTTTCTTTCTTCAAATAATTTTTTTCTTTTGTAGTAGTTTGATGTTGCTTTTTTGAGGATGAAAATTCCTTTGATTGATGACGATGATAAGTTTCCCGGTTCCCGCGTTCAAATAATCAGTTAAAAACGAGAAGTTGGTGAGAGCCTCCGTACAATAATTATATGAAATAGTAGTAGATTAATTACACGTACACATATAATACGCAGAGATTAATAATTTATTATTATTTTGTTTTAAAAAGACAAAGATTATTATTTTTTTTTTTGGTGATTAGAAAAACCGATAGGTAAGAAGAGTTAAAAAACTAACTGAATATAGGATTAATAAAGAAGTGCCGAGAAGAGAGGAGGAGAAAAACCCGAAACGACGAAACGAAATTATCGGCGATGAATGAAACGCCCTACAACAAACTGAATCACCTCGGCCTCGCTCTCTCTCTGCTCTCACCGCGCGACTGCTGGCTCACTGGCTGCAACTAAATAACCCAGCACGCGCCGAGCATCCGCGCTTTAAATCATCGGCCGCATCACGCAGCCCGCTGCTACTGCTGCTCACTTGTATCACTACGCCGCAGCAGCAGCAGCCGTCACGGGGCTATACAGCGATGTCAGACAACGGGCAGCGTTACCAGATAAATCGGAAAATCCCTTTAATAACGTTTCCCTTTCAATAAAAAAAAAATTTAAAATTTAATTTTAACTTAAATAATAACGTTAGAAAAAATTATAATTTTATTAAACGAAGTTTAAGACATATTTCTTTTATTCTGAATATTTAAATTTCGTCTAAAAATTAATAAATTTTCAATTCAACTTCAAAAATTTCAAACTTTACAGTAAACAATTCCAACAAAAAAAACCCAGCAAACAAAATGATATTTTTAAACCATAACGCCTAATTAAACCCAAAATGTACTATTGAATAATAAAAAGAAAAACAATGAGAATGAGCAAATATTTTGTGCAAACGAAAATTGCACGTGTTTAGTGGAACGTAAGAGTCAGCGTGTTGACAATGGAATTGCAATTGTTTGTTCAACCCTCGGCCCTCGTCTTTTTTCCCTAGAGCCACTCGCTGACTGTCGATGACCACTACCACCAACAGTTTCAGCTTCTCATGTCATTTCCCACACACACACTCACTCACTCCCCTGCTGCACTACTCTCAGGCTGCAGCAGTAGCACGTGAATCGAGGGGAAATACTTTGCGTGATTGAGATCGACGGTTGTCATGACAACAAAGACGCTAACACAATATTCGCTCCCCCCCCCCCCTTCTTTCTCTCGATCCCCGGAGGGGGGGAGAGAGAGAGAGAGAGAGAGAAAGGCCCATAGACCAACCAAACGCCAAGGTTTTCGAGTTAAAACGATCGAATTGTAACCGTTTCGTTCGCTCCCTTGGGGAAACGGCGCTCCGCACTCGGCGAGGGACTCCTGCCTTGCCTCACGTGCAGCCCGTGTCCGAAGCGCACACGACAAATATAGAAATAAATAAATAATAATAAAAAATATTAAAAAAAAAAAAACAAATCAAGCGATCTATTTAATAATTCACGCGAGTATTGACTTTAAAAAAGAAGAAGAATATTTTTAATGTTCCCCTATTTGAGTTGATGCGATCGACGATTTTTGACCATAATCTCATCTGACCATGCCGGACACAGGTAATGTACACTTTCATTTATTTATGTGCTGTCTTTTAAAAACCTGTCAATCGCCACCCCCTCCCCCCCCCCCCTTTCACTCTCCCCCGTGCTAAAAGCCCCGCCTTCTCAGTTTGACGCGCGGATGACGTACATCCGATCATTTTCCCCCCGCGTGTTAAAAGCGAATGGGAACGGAATTTATTTCGTTTTTCTTTTTTTTTTTTGATCTTCGGAATAAAATGTTGTTCTTCGCCATTTTCATTTTTATTATTTTTTTTTTTTATCTTATTTTCATCAGTTTCTTTTTCGGAGAAAGTGCTTCGTAAAATCAATACGTCGTTTAGATAAACAACATGTTGTTTACTTATCATTATTCGTAATAATAAAATATAACGCAGTAATAATAATAATTTTTAAAAAAAATATTAATAATATTTATATAAAATGTTTACAAAAATTTAATTAACTGAAATTAAAGTGACGTGTGCGAGTAAGCGGAAAGCCCGCGTATGTTTTCAAACTGTCGAAACTGGGTTCGTTGAAAAAAAAAAAATTAAATCGAAAACTTGGTAGCGATGGTCGGGATTTGAAATCGATTATTACAGATAAACGAAGAGGAGAATATTATTTTTTTTTTCTTCGTTGAAATTAAAAATGAGGCGCAGTAATCTTTTCAAAAAAAATGTTCATTACGTTAAGTAAAAAACTAAAAAAAAAATGATCGAAGATGGAAATTTTGAGCACAACAAATGCGTGTGGAAATTCCGGGTGAAAGTATAATTTTGCTTGCAACGTGACTCTCTCATGTCAACAAACATTTTGATTTAGCGACATTAATCAGTTCCGGAGGTGAACATAATTATTCTTACATTCTGATTTTTTTTTTTTACATTATTTAAAATATTTCTTTTTAAATAATATTATCGAAAAATGATTCCATAATAATAAAAATTGCATATTTAGAGGTTGTTTCTATTCAATAAAATAAATAATACAACAATAAAGCATATCCTTCCACAAAATAAAATCAACCGACAATATACACAGTGCACCGAAAAAATCCAAACCCATTGTTTACTGAAAAAAGCAAACTACAATGATGGCGTGCCGTATGCTTGAGCACGAGAAATTACCAAACGTTATTGAAATTTGAGACTAAAATACTTTTTCTTTTACGTGCATTTTATAAACTCCCGGTATTTTCAGAATTTTAATTATTTATTTAATGGATTTTTAGCACAACGAACTTGTTGTAGCCCATTCGCCTTAAATTCGTTATTGAAAACTTGGCTTTCCCAGTACGAGTCCCGCGTAAATCGAGGGACGCCTAAGGGCTGGAATGGCACGTGTGCGCGTCAACGGGTGGTCCCTTTCCAGGGAATTCCAAACCCATAATTTGATCATACAGGGTGAATGAAAACCTATATTTAGTAGATTTCCGAAAGTGGCAGATGCCAGTTGAAACATTAGTATACTCAAAATAATAATTTTATCCTCTTTCCTCTCCCTCCCTCTTTTTTTCGTTTGCTTTTCCTATTATATTTGAGTGATTCGAGGTTTTGGAAACATCCTGTACAATTTCCTGTGGGAACCCTTTTGTGACACTTTTCTCGCCTTTAAATGTACGGTACACGCTTCATCGAATCGAACCGGCTTCAAAATAATAATTCGCGGATTAAAACAAACTGCAGCTCTATTATTACAGTATAATATGCAAATTGTTAAAGCTAACAAACGCATTTTTGCGTGAAAAGTGAATTAAAACCTGAGAAATACCACTGTAGACTACTGTATTAATAATTTCTTAAAACGTTAAGTTTGATTGAATGCAGCGAAATGAAATACAAAAACTTGCAAGACCTTTGATTTCACTCGCAACAGTATGTCAAACATTCTACAAAATTTAAATACATTTTTTTAAAAAAAAATTTGCACATGAAATTTAAACATTAAAAAAGGAAAAAAAAAAAAATGTAGATAGAAAATACTTTAGAATTAATTTGATATTTTGAATAATATTTTCGAAAGTAAATAAAACATCAACAACATAATTTTGATGCAGTCAAATAGCCACCTGGCCAATTTGAAAAGAGAAGTTGATCGTTGAAGCAGCCTTTTCACCAGTTAGCCAACTGCAAAGGGTTCGAACTATGCAAATCTACAGTCCCGCATTTTCAACAAACAAAAAAAAAATATTGTTTTTCATTGTGTACAGTGAGCAGTGTCGCGACAAAGAGCAACTCCAAAGGGTTTCGCTGATCAAATAATGTGTAAACAAAAAAATAAAAAATTTTATAGAAAAAGCGGACGCATTTAAAAACTCGTTTAAGCTTTGATCTGGTTTTACGATTCTCGCTTTAAAAAGTTTAATCCCGATTAATTAAATCTTTTTCGCGTCTCATATCTAGAATAAGAAATCCCGGGTCTGTGAAATATATACTGTAAAGTAAAAACCTGCTTTGATTCGGTTCCAAAATTCGCAGAATTCCTTTTGATCTTATAAAATCCTAACCTTTACCATAATTTATGATCAAATAACGGAGCTCTCACCGTTTGCGTTTCATTAAAATCTCCAGAGTGTCGCTAAAATAATTGCAACTCAACTCCGATTGCACCATTTCCGAGTAAATTTATCTACTTTTTCTCAAAATTGAGTTTTTTTTTTTTTTTGGCAAAAAAAATAAAGTAAATGTAGAATTAAAATCCCCAAACAACAATATGACGTAAATCTGATTAAAAAAGCAACAAAGAAAAATTAGAAATAACAATCAATCATTAATGTTCTACATGTACATAACACTGATATCTCGGTTATCAGTTACAGTAGTGAAATATCCGAACCAGTTCACCAGAATTTTGAAAAAAACAATCCTCAAAAGCAAGCCCAAGATGATTATGCCTGGCTCTCCGGACGCCTTTTCAGCTCGAGCAAAGAACTGAATTTACTGATTTGGCTGATTTTGGCAGCCACGCTATACAATAGGAGAGTAGTCGTTAATGTGAGGGAGGACAGGGCACGCGCGCTCCACCAAAAGCACCTGCGCTTATTCCTAATGCTCGACTCGCATTACACAAGCAGAAGGCTGCGTTACATTTTAACACTTGCGCAGCTTTGGCTTACTGCTGAAACCCACAAACTCAGCAAGAAGGTTTAGATAGCTATTACTCAGGACAGATGGGGTGCGCAATGCGTTTTGTCTGGAGAATTTTAAGCGTTAAAGTCTAGCTAAATGTCAGTTCAGCGAAGTTCCAAAAAAAAAATTCAGACATTAGATTTTACATCGTCTGAATGCACAAATATTTAAAAACTCGTTTTAAAAAATTATTACCGGTACTGTAATAATAATAAAAAAAATAATATGCTTTCAAATTATGGTAACAAAAACTTGAAAATTTTTTGCTTCTTCCCATCAAAAGCAGACTCTTCGTACGCCGCTGTATCAGCGAATCCGTACAACGTAAAAATTCTTAATAAGTTATTCTTTCAAATAATAAAAAAAAAAAATAATATTAATAACGGATATATCAAAGAAAAATCGTTCAAAAAAAATCCTACTTTAATAAACTAAAATATGCGCGTAATGTTTCCCTATGCAGTGTAACAACACCAGAAGTACGCTCCACGTTTCATTAAAATTTTACCAAAACTCTATACATATACCGTAGAATAATTTCAAATCTAATAACTTGTTATTTGAATCAATGAAGACATTTTCGATCAATTCCGCGTGCACTGTATTATCTTTCACCCATACTCCATTCTTATAATTAATTATAATAATTATTACACTCCAATTTTTAAAACGACATATTTTTCCACTAAAGTAAAGAACGTCAAACACCCTGTATTTTTGCATTAAGAAACAAAAGACCATTAAATTCCTAAAAACTAAAAAAAATAATACATATAATAATAATAATAAAAAGAAGAAAAAAAAGATAAGAATTTGTTTATTTCGCATGCAAATTGTACTCGTGATGTTGGCGGGAGACACGAGTGGGGGTATAATTTGTGAATGAGAAAAATTTGTAATGAAGATGAGGGTATAGTTGGGGGTGGTGGTAGGGGGGGGGGGGGGTTAAAGAGTTGAAAATTCGTATTAGCGTATTTAAATAATGTGCATTGATATGCAACGCGACGGAACGTTAACGTAACGTTGAATCGAATTTTGAAAACTCCGACTCGCACCTTTCTCTCTCTTTCTCTATCTATCCACAAGAATTTCTCTCTTTACTTTTCATTCCATCGCGACTTATTAACCCCCTCCCTACCTCCATTTACCCCTATATAATATATATTTCTTTTGTAAATCCCGCTCCTCATTTGCATATTGCAAAAATAGAGGGAGGGAAGAAGGTGCAGAGTAAAAAAAAAAAATCCCCAAACGAAAACTCTCAACATCTCAAATTATGAAAGTGCGAAGAATAAAAGAAAAAAAATAAAAATTTATATTTTCACGTGTGCGCGTGGTGTTCACATTTACAAATAACATTAACAATTATAAGAAGGAAGCAGCTGCCGACGTTGGCGCGCATGCGTCAACACTTGAGAGAGCAGAGAAACGCGGGCGGCGTTCGCTCGCTCAATCGAATTAATGGACTCCCTAATCAAAAAATTTTTCTACCGGTTAAAAAATAAAAATTAACTCTTTTCTCCGCCGCCCCGAAACTTTTCAAGTGCATAGCTAATTTTCTCTTTCGCTCTCTCGGAGAAACTTTGGCGCTGGAAATGAGCTTAGCGGAAGACGCAAACCGCAAAAATACCGATGGCTAAACGTAAACGTAAAGGATTGGGTTCTGTTGGAAATCGAAGGGAGGGGAGGACTTTGCAGCGGCGATTTCTCTTTCAACCCAAATCCCAACCCACACTTCAGTTAGTAACGTGATTATAGTATCAGTAGCTGCCACTAGGGGATTTCGACTGTGCTTAAACAACAACAACGGTCGCGAAAATTAAGCGGAAATTGTCGAGGCAAACAACGTCCGAAAGCCAAACGACAAACAAACCCCCTCCCCCCCCTTCACCCTCCTTATTACCAAGACCTCCGCTAAACTTTTATTTAAAAATTAACGGTGAATAATCATCATCATCGCGCGCTTGCGCATTCACACGACAAAATTCGACCCGTATTTACATACCCTCTCCTCGCCTCCAAAGCTATTTTCCACTCGCCTGGTTTGCTTATTTTGTTATCCCATCTTGACACACCTAACCAGTACTGCACCTAACTCGTGTTTACAGAGATCGCCAAGCCCCGCAAGAGATCAACGCCATTTCCTGTTGATGTGGTGCACTTTTTTTTTTTTTTTTAAATATTAATTAAAGGGAACAAGGTACAGTACATGCACAGTAGTTAAATTAAAGCTAGATAACGTTAGGCAAAAATGCGCAGTACATATTAGAGAGATTGCGGTTTAGCTTTTTACCTCGTGCTTATCCTTAACTCTAATGCTTATGGCGTTGGAGTGTGGACTTTGGAACTTTTTTTAGCACAGATGTCAATGAAGTA
>JAQGAZ010000285.1:0-74407 GCA_034692225.1 Polydesmus complanatus | reverse complement strand
ATGTTACTGGCTTGCACCTTTGTCGATACACCTGTAGCAATGTTATGCTACTGGCTTGCACCTGTAGCAATGTTATGCTACTGGCTTGCACCTTTATCAATGCACCTGTAGCAATGTAATGCTACTGGCTTGCACCTGTAGCAATGTTATGCTACTGGCTTGCACCTGTAGGAAAGGAAGTTGAATGCGAACCTAAGTGCTGCTGTAATTCCATGGAGGTCAGTGTCGTTAGCTTGGAGAGATGCTTTCTGGGAAACACGTACTGGTTCTCCTTTAGCCTTTAAGACCCAGCTGGTTCATCTAATTGTATCCAAAAAAAAAATTTAAGTTGCAGAAGCTAGTCACCAGGTAGCGTGACAAATGCTGTTTGATGGTAGGCCTAATTATTGTAAAAGCTCTATGGCAGCAGGGCTTTTTAAGTTACTCATTTGTTTAAACTAATTTGAATTACATCTGAATAATAATCACTTCCAGTTTAATTTGTTTTTAAAATAATTAAAAATAGATAATTTAGTATCGCACACAAAATTTAAATTTAATGCGCGAGACGTTTTATAATTATTTACAACTTTAGATAAATATTTTATAAATAAGATTATTACTCATAACACAGTAATTGAAGTTTTAAGAGGAAGAGATTTTTATGTATTAACCGCCGTCGACGGCGCTGCTGCTGCTGCCGCTTCCAACACGTTAAATAACAAAAGAAATTGGACAATTTCCGTTTCAAAACTTTTCACTTCCTGGAAATTCGGCTCCAACTTCCATTTTTTTTTTTTTATTAGTCTTTATTATTATTATTCCGCTTTAACTCGCGTCGAATAACCACATTGTTAACTAATGCAGCGTCGCGCTCTCGTCTCACCAATAATTTCTGCATCAATAATTCTCCAAAAAAAATCCCTTCACAATAATAATAATAATATTTCTAAAAGTTGAGATTAAACGAGGTGAAATAAATCACTCGCCCGCCAGTCCAAAAATTGGCGCTGCGGGCCTAAATAAATTATTCAAAAAATAAACAAAAAATAAACAAATAAAAAAAACCGAGTCGTAAACTGAGTGATTAATCTCGTTTTACGTCAGAGATTAAGTGCTGTAAAAGCCTCGTTAAAAATGTATAAACTTCACTCGATTATCTTCCACTCGGAAGTGAATTTAAAAAAAAGGAAGAGTGCGCATGCGCGAAACACTAATTTTCATACAATAATTTTAAAAACTTGATTTTATTAATTTTTCTTTTTCTGGATTGAAACAACGAAGAATTTTTTTTTTTTCCTAATAAAGATTTAGTAAAACTTCTCGTTCTCGAATAAGCAAAGTGCGCATGCGCATACTCATTATGCATCTTTATTACAGTGCATCACAAAAACCATCGTGTTTCTCATTAAAAAATAAAAACAAAAACTATACCGTCCTACATTTCGATTTTTTTAAAACTAAATAAGGAAGAGAAATTAAATAGGATGAAAGTACCATAAAGCTATAGGCCAGGCTACGTACAACCTTTTAAAAGAAAACTCCCAATGGTACTTTCAGCCTTTTTCATTCGTACTACTCTTACTGTAAGAAAGAAAAAAAAAGTGGCGTAAGAGGGCGCTGAATAACGAGCTAATTTAAGTCAACAACTCATTTTTTTTTTATGTTTTCATATTTTTTTTATTTTTATTTTTGTGGTGTGTAAAACAAGGGTTGGCGTGTGGTAGCGCTCGTGTCGCAATATTATTATTATTGCGCTTGTCATCGTTCGAGTTTAAGTTTGAGCAGCGTTGTCAGCTGTTGAAGCAGACGAAAGGATTTATGATCCCCCACCCACACCTAGCCCTCCTCCCTACCACCCCTTCGCCCTCCCCCTCCTCCCCTTCTCCTACATTCTCCTTCCAAACAATTTGTCAAACGCCAGCGCCACTAACGGCAGAGATAAATATAACGCGAGATGGAATAATTGTTTATGGAAGATGATGCGCCTGCACCAGACGCCTTTCTCCCTCCCTCAATGGCTATTTTTAAAACACACGCCGCACCATACCACGACATGTACGTGCACTGAGAACCGGAAACAAAAATCAACTTCTTCCGCTCAGAATATATTTTTTTTTACCATAATAATGCAAAATATCAACAAGAGATATTCCGTCTCGGTTTTATTTTGGTTTCTATTTATTTCCAGTCTACCGCTTGTGCCACTCAAAACGACTCAGTCGAGTTCAGGTCAAAACCGAGTCCACTTCCGCTTAGGTTATTTTAGTCGGGCTCAAAGCGAGTCCAATAAAGCTCAAAATAAATTATGTGCGATTCAAAGTGAGTTTTACGGGGCTTAAAGTGAGTTTTATAAGACTCAAAGTGAGTTTTATGAAACTCAAAGCGAGTTTTATGAGACTCAAAGTGAGTTTTATGAAACTCAAAGCGAGTTTTATGAGACTCAAAGTAAGTTTTATGGGGCTCAAAGTAAGTTTTATGAGCTTCAAAGTGAATTTTATGGGTTTCAATGCAAGTTTTATGGGGCTCAAAGTGAGTTTTATGGGGCTCAACATGAGTCTAGCTTGGCCCAGTGAGTTTAATGCAGTAATCTAGATTAAGAAACGAACGACGTTTTCTATAAGAGTTTTGGTAAACTTTCCTTTGCGCAAAACGTAAATCGCACAGACCTTTAATCCCCGGATGTTGTAAACATACGTCACCAGAAAAACGTGGATACGTTCTGCTTACGAGTACTGTAGTTGCCTTACGAAAACTCTCCCCTCCGCGCTTGTGGGTGGGGGGGGTTGGTTGACGGGGAAGAGAGAGGCGGAGGGGGGGGGGAGCTCGAATCTGGTTAATTAACCCTTTCTGCGGTGTTCCAAGACGGGAAAAGATCAAAAGCAAACTAAAAATAAAACACCCTTCCTCCGTCAGAAGAAAGAGACAGGGAGTGAGAGAGAGTATTATGTTGTACTGCTAATTAATGGCTCTTTTATTTGCAGACTAATTAAAATAGATACTTTTATCGTAACCATACCGATGTTTTCACACGTTCCACTACATGTACCGGTGGTACTTAAAAATATGCACAAGTCATTCGCAATTACATGTACAACTTTTCCCCGAAGACAATGTTGAGAAACAGTCACAACATTCATTTGGAATTGTTAAATCTTATAATAATAAAACACAAAATGAATGCGATCCATTTTTACGTTTTTGAATTTTTAAGAACAACAAAAATAATAAAAAATAAAAAATTTTTGATCATTTTCATTAAAAATAAAAATTCTTAAAAATTAGAGAAATAAAAATCAGTGCAAACAGTTTTAAAAGGTAAACACTCGGTAAAACGGAATTGTAAGATCTAAACACTCTGTAAAACGGAATTTTAAGGTTCAACCACTCAATAAAACGGAATTTTAAGATTCAACCACTCAATAAAACGGAATTTTAAAGTCTAAACACTCGGTAAAACGGAATTTTAAAATCCAAACACTCGGTAAAACGGAATTGTAAGATCCAAACACTCAGTAAAACGGAATTTTAAGGTTCAAACACTCGGTAAAACGGAATTTTAAGGTTCAACTACTCGATAAAACGGAATTTTAAGGTTTAAACACTCAATAAAACGGAATTTTAAAGCTCAACCACTCAATAAAACGGAATTTTAAGAAGTAAACACTTGAGTTAAACGCAGTTTGAGGAAGCAAGCACTCGCGCAAATTGAGTTATCGAGAGTAATTCAACGTTGACCCCCCCCCCCCCCTCTCCCCTCGTATAACTTACGTTAGTGCCCCCCGTTACTGCCGGTGAGTAACCAAATCTTTTTTATCGTCAGCTAAACGTTAAAATAATTTCCGCTAAAACAGTTACTTTACATAAATTCCCCTTATTATTATATAATACAGTATTCTTTCTCAAAAAAAAAATGCGCGTGTCGCGCAAAGTTTTCGCGCGCAACTTCCGATTACATTAAAAATTTGTGCCGTTTCATTCGTTTAATTAACTTTTCTACGTGATTAAAATTCTTCCGGCTCGCACATTTCCTCGTCGCTGTCGCTGTTGTGTCTGGCGCCGACTTCCGGTGAATTATTTGCTTCGACGCCAAACGCTTAAATCAAGTGGAGGGGGAGGAAAAACAACGACAACAAACAGCTGTCAACTTAAGACGTGATTTGAGAGCGCACTCGCCGCTTGACCCCTCCTCCCGAGCCCAAAGGTCAACACTCGCCACTGCTGCACACATCTCCATCCACATTTAAAACCCGTGTTTTACGATAAACAAAAACTTCGAACAAGATTTAAAAAAAAAAAAACAATCCTGTAAAACTCGGATTAAAAATATAAAACAAGATTAAACGCTTAACGCATCTGACGTCATCGGAATGCTTTCAATTAGAAAAGTGATTTGGATCGATGACGTCGGTTGTTAAACGTTGGAAGCAGATGGTTATCGGAAGCCGTCGTAATAACAGGGTTA
Organism: Polydesmus complanatus; assembly: GCA_034692225.1. Taxonomy (NCBI): domain Eukaryota; kingdom Metazoa; phylum Arthropoda; class Diplopoda; order Polydesmida; family Polydesmidae; genus Polydesmus; species Polydesmus complanatus. The sequence goes on along the minus strand of JAQGAZ010000285.1, from coordinate 69,963 downwards.
ACGGTGATGTAATTGGCCCACCCAAACGGAACCACGCCCCTCGCTCGACCCAACGCCGGACGGTGCTACGGTAGGGCCTAGGCAAATGAAACCAACGCATGTGTAATACCACCGAAAAAGCATCAAAAAGATTTTTGAATCTAGAGCCCCCAAACAGTTTAATCCGGCCCTGCTGCGTAACCCTTCCTTTTTTTTATTTATTATTATTATTATTATTATGAAGCAAATTAAAGTCGAAGAGAGGGAGAGAGAGAGATAAATGGTGAAATCAATATAAAGCCATAAAAGTCACTTTTTATTATGCACTTTTTTTTTCTTCTCCTCCTATTGTTTATTAACATAAATATTTTAATACAGGGTGACAAAAAATTAGGGCGAGAGTTTTGACCTCCACAAAATGTCCCTACCACCCATCCTTCACTCTCCCTTCCTCTCCCTCTGTTTGCGCGAAACCGACAATTTTGAAATCCCTTATTATTTTTTCTTCATACAGTTTGTTTATTTCTCGCGCAAATGGAGGGAGATGCTCCATCCATTTTTCTCCCCAACATTTTCTGCGTTTATGAATTTGTGCGTTTTGAGTTTCAACGTTATCCAACGAGTAGTGCTGCATTTTTTAAAACAAGTCCAAAGAGAGTTTAATTTATTACGCGCTGCTATTTTGCATTAGTAAACCATCTGCGCCCCGTAATTCAATTGCATTTCTTATCCCTCTTTTGCAAAAATAAAATATTAAATGTGATACAAACCCCCCACACATTTTTACGTTCAAATTTCACTTAATTTTAACACAGACGGAAATTAAGCGTGAAGAAACGTAACTTAGCTTTAAGCTGAAAAATAATCCGCGTATTCTTTTTGTTAAGAGTGTCTAATTACGGTATAATATTATGTGGGTTGCCATCGTTATTTTTATTTCCAACGTGATTAATTTCTAAGTAATTAAAAAGCGTCAAAATATACATTTTGTTCCGTTAAAAGAATAGAATTATTTTTCATTCATGAAATTTTGATATGATTCTAAAATGTCATTATTAATTAATGCGGACAGAGAGAGAAAACGTTAATTATCGTGTAATTAATGAGATGCGTAATTAACTCACAATAATAATTATTATTAAAAATGAAAAGATAAATACGCTACAAGAAAAAATGCATTGTTTGGGAGGCTTCAAAAAATTAAATTAGATTAAAACCGAGTAAGAAATAATCCAATTAATACTAACCAAAGAAAACGTTAATTAATTTTTTTTTTTTTTTTTTAAATATTAATTATCATAATTACAAAAACATATGTATTATAGAAGACTTAATTTAATAATAACGTAATTAGAAATTTTTGAGTTGGTAGCTTTGTGCAGAACACATTCAAAGATTTGAGCCCATATTCGCATAGCAAAGCAATGTGTTCTTTATTATGCAAGAAAGAACCAAACCTCAAAGCAACTTTCTAAGCAATTAACCCACACATTAACCGGTATTTTATCCAGTTTTTTAAATTTGTAAAAAGCTACCAACCCATTGGAATGTATTAATGGGTTGATAGCTTCGCGCATAAAACCTTCTTAATTTACATTTTGAACCGTTTACGTAAGAATTAAGCGGAACGAGATGTGTAGGAATAGAAAACTCATTCACCTTGAAGCGGACGTAAATCTTTTCCGAGTTGAAACCGCGGAACTTGAAACACTCGCAAACAACGTCATCGTTTCTCATTAATAGAGAAATCGTAAACATTTATTTTAAAAAAATGTTAAAAGTTATTTTTAAATTTTAAACCGGATGTAGATGCCATTTTTATTGTTGCGGTGGGTCATAAAAGGAACACCCTGTATGTTGGCCCGCGGTGGTGTTGACCCTCGCGTTGACCGCACACTCTCGCCTTAAGGATGAATAGGGATTATTTCCATTATACTGTACTTAGCGCCCGCTCTCGCTCTCTCTATCTTTACAACCGATGACGCACACGTGTCCATTCCTCCCCTCCTACGTCACCACCCACTTACAATTGGAGAATAATCAAGGTCCAACTTTTTTTTTAGATCTTTCAATTTTGTTGCTGCTGATTTTTTTTCCTCCCCGAACGTTTTATTAAAGGTAAAAATCGATACAGTATTAAGCCCTCAGTTTAAGAGTGGACCAAGTTCATTCTTAGATACCGGTAAAAAAAAACTATTTTAAAAAATTCTTATAAAAATTACTATATAAATAAAAAAAAATTCTATAAAATAAAAAAAAAGCCCCATACATAAAATTAAATAAAAAAAAAGTTTATAAATAAAAAAAAAATTTATAAATAAAAAAACATTTTATAAATAAAAAAAAATTTTATAAATAAAAAAATTAATTTACATAAAAAAAATCCCCATACATAAAATTAAATTAAAAAAAATGCTATAAATAAAAAAATTAATATAAATAAAAAAATACCTTTAAATAAAAAAAAATCCCTAGAAAAATTACTATAACTAAAAAAAAATGCTATAAAATAAACAAAATCCCTATAAATAAATAAAATCCCTATAAATAAAAAAAATTCCTATACCGGTAAATAAAAAATACCTTTAAATAAAAAAACCCCTATATAAATGGTAAAAAAAAAAAAATTGCTGCAAATCAAAAAGTATAAGTTTACATGTGTACAATAATTGTAATAATAGTTTACATATATTATTATAGAAGACTTAATTTAATAATAATGTAATTAGAAATTTTCGGGTTGGTAGCTTTATGTATAACACAGTCAAAGATTTGAGCCTGCATTCGCATAGCAAAGCAATGTGTTCTTTATTATGCAGGAAAGAACCAAATCTCAAAGCAACATAAATTTATGAAATAAACTATGTAAAAGATTATCACGCGCATGCACACAACTTTTATGTTCAGTTTAAATGTTTAGCCCGTTCCAGAAAGATGGGTTCAACTAAATCTACCCCCCCCCCCCCTCCCCCAAATACGAAAAAAAAAATTTAAAATCTTTTGATTGACGTTTTTCAAACCCGTTAAAATAGACGGAAAGGAATTTACCGTTCTACAAATACAATCAAAAAAAAAAAAAAAATCCGGTCGGACTAAAATTCCCCCGTTTCCACTTCTCTTCGAACAATTCAAAGTATGGAGAACGGCGGACTTTATGTCCTTCATTCCAGAGTTTGCTGAGTAAATCACTCGTCAAAATCATTTATCACTCGCGCGCCTCACTTCACACCTATTCATTTGCCATAATAATAATAATAATAAAAATAGAAGAAAAAAAAACCATCGGCGCATGCGCGACACAATCGTGTCAACCTCCCTTCCCGTTACAATTGAAAAAGTGCGCGTTGGGTATTTTTGTAGCAGACGAAAAACTAATGAAAAGGTTATTGGACTTTACACTATTACTTCCGCTTCACTTTTTTTTCTATTGGTTTCACGTGTTGGCGCGAAAACGCGCACACACCCGGCCGTAATGAAAATATGCGTGACGTCACCCGATTCATTTCCTGCGCATTCAAACTGGCGGAATCCATTATTACGTATGAATCGCTAGACGCAATTTTTCGATAATTATTCCCGCGCGCCAAAAAATAAAAGCAAGGAATTAATTTCTCCCGCCATTTTTATTATTACCGATTTTTATTATTATATCTCGAGCGTATTTATTTATTTCCGCTTTTCATTTAAATCGAGATTCAAAGTTGTTGAACCCGATCCATTCGGTAATAAAAGAGCACATAAAACCAAAAGAGCCCCAAACAAAATACAGTAAACACTTCTCTAATTGACCTTAGGGAACTTTTAAATTATAAGAAACTTCATCAAAACTCCTCAATAATCACCCGCATTTAATAAACTTTTCGTAATTTGTGCGCATAAGTTCTACGTCAACACATGAAAATCTCCCTTCTAAATTTTTTCGCTGACGCTATGCTTTTTTTTTCTTTTCCTGTCGTCATTAAAAAGACAATGACGTCATTGAAAGTCCATTTTGTCCGAAGATTTAACGCTCCGGACAGTTAGCGAAAGAAAGCGTTGATTGCTTAATGAGTTTCTTCACTCCTCCTAAATCTTAATAGACGCCCGAAGGGGGCAAACCCCCAGCTCGTGTTCCATTCACACTCACCACCGCCGAGAAACAAAAAAAAAAAAAAAATCAAGCAATTAAGCAAAATCATGCGTCGGCAATTATTATATAACGCACAAAAGCTCATTCATTGCGTCCGAACTATATTCGCCTAATGCGAACCTAATGCTACGTTAATAATAGGAGCTGATTATTCACGCTCTCGGTCGCCGAAATCTCGGTTCAGCTCCACCGGGCAATTCAAAACCCTACACATGTTACCTTATGAAGCTATTCTAAAATGTGATAAATACAAAAAAAAAATTGTTCCAAAAACTGGCGTCAATAATAATTTCGTGACGCAGTAAAACCACTGTACAAATGAAGATAGTTATGGCCTCTCAATAGAGGTGGTCCGAGCGTTGGGAAGTTGCATTATTAACATTGGGAGAAACGTATACGAAGTTGTCGGAAAACTGGAATGGTCTTCAGTGAGAGGTGGTCGTGCTGAGAGGTTTCGCTGTACATGAATTGACCAAACTGGAGTAAACTTACAGTGCTGAAAACTTACGAAAACATACACACACCCTTTTCAAAAACAATATCGCATTTGTTGCTCATCAAATATGCGAATATATCGTTAAAACATTTATAACCCTTACAAAAGTAAAAACGCACCTCGTAGATCAATACCATAAAACAACATTTTAATGATTTGGAGAAATAAATAAATAAATCAAGCTTACCAATCATTTTCTCCTTCGCCTCGACTGGGAGCCCAACAGCTAGCGATGACGTCACCACAACGCACGTCATGCATCATGACGTCACGAGACTCGCTTCTTCTTCTTCCCATTTCAACATTTTTTTTTCCGCACAAAAACCAATTCAATTCTCACATTTTCTAAAAAAAATCAAACGACAATTAATAAATGAAGGTGCGTCAAACATGTTTTCATACACATTTTATTACTTACTGGCTTTTGTTTATGTAATTTCGGGTGACGAAGAAACGGTTCCCGCTGCCATTCACCATAACTGCGTAGTTCATGTACCGTAGCGAGAAGCCGACGCTGATACAGTTCGCACATAACAAATCTTTCGATAAAACACACCGAGTATATCAGTACGTGGATCACTGATATACCTTACGTCTTTTAATACGAGTCTCAATTAATAATTATTTCAAAGTCAAAAACTTGAAAAGGCCACCATTCGGCTTGACCTTCACCCACAATGTCTTCACACGAGGCATCCATTTTGCCCACGTCACATTACTTTTAAAGCACATAATTTCACCGAATAACACAATATAACTGTTGGCAAATGTTCATCAACGCGTTCGTTAATTAATATTTTTGACTACAGTACCTTAACACGCTTCGTATCGATGAAATTTTAACCGATTTCGCGCGAGAGTTTACCACGCTCAAAACTACTACCGAGCGGCCATGTCTTCACGCAAGGTGCCCACGATGCACAAGTTACATAAGTTTGTTTAGAAGAAGCACATAATTTCACCGAGTAACGCTAGAAAAAACTATTGCTAAATATTCACCAACACGTTAGCTTCGTTAATTAATATTTTTGCCTACCTTAACAAGTTTCGTATCGCCGAGATTCCAACCGATTTCGCGCGAGAGTTGACCCCATTACATAAAGCTAACGAGCGGCCATGTTGATCGCGTGTACCTACGCACCTTTCCCCCTCACCTTCTAATATAATATTTAAATATTTTTCATTCTAAAAATTTAAAAAACGAAAAATTCGATTTTGTAATTATTTAAATATTATAAAAATAATTTAAATTTAATAAATAAATATGCTTGAAATTATTCTATTTCGTTAAAGTTTGAAAATGTTTATTTTAATCATCTGGGTGACGTCACTCGTTTAAATTCTTTTAAATGACGGTACCGACCTAACGAACTCTCGTATTGAAACAGATTGGATCACGACACTCGGTCCACGGCAATTAGTTCCCGCACTCTTCCGCGTGTGACAAAATTGCCGCTGAACAAATAGTCGTGAATCCAAGCACATTAAAGGTTTTTAAAGCGAATAATACATTAAATCTACAGTTTGGACGAGTTTATTAGGTAGCTAAAATTAAGAAAACGGCTTTATAATTAATATAACACTCGACTGATTAAAATAAAATATGTTTGAAATAATTTATTGTTGAAATTTCAACAAAAGCGCATTTCAAATTCAAAATGTAAACATTGCATTAAGTTCAAGCCGCAGCTAGCACTCTCCCACTGACACTTTTTGCCAGCACGTTATATACAAAAATAGGTTAACATTAATATCAATATAAAGATTGATAAACCCAAATTATTAACCTGTGTGATGAGATTCCACCACCGTTCCAAGACGAAAATAACGGCGATAATTGCAACGCCCAAACCCAATAGAATAAATGCACTAGCCCAATAGTAACTACAGTATATGGCACTAGTAAACTGACTGAATAAAATACGGTACTTTAGAAATTGCTATTCGGTTTGCATGGTTCGCTCACCCAACGATCTCGCCTTATTAATTAACCTGTGTGATGAGACTCCACCAGCTGTTAATTATATTTCCTTCGAGCGTTGTTTACGGTTGATCCTGATCATGTAACGCCAGTAACAGTGTTCCAAGACGAAGGTAACGGTGTGAGGCCCAAACCCACTAGAATAGATGCACCGGTGAACTGATGGAAAAAAATACTTTGGAAATTGATATTTGGTTTGCACGGTTCGCCCCTGCAACCAACGATCTCGCCAATCGGAAATAGTGCCTATAGAAACAGACTTAATACAATTTAAGCAAAAAGAAGATGATCATAAATTATTAATACCAGACTCTACAAAACGATCGATGTCTTGCATTCCGTACCCGGCTTGAACATAGAAACGTCACGCGTGATGATTTGACAGTCTCGGTTAGTTCCAGCTGTCATGACGGACTTCAACAGCTGAAATTAGGTGGGAAAAAAATATATATATAAAATACTTTATCATCACTTTTGAAAAGCGATACTTGCATGTGTAGACCGATCTACCGATAGTGACCTGGATCCACTGGTATTCTTTTCGGGTCAAACCGACTTTTTCGGCGGCCGTAAGCAGCTGTTGCGCCTCCCGGTACTCGACATTTAGGATCCATCTTCTTTATACCGATCACGCGCTCGGTCATCGAATCTTGATCCCTGCTCACTCTTAACTTAATGCGGTGTGGTATAATACCCAAAACTAAAAAAAAAAATAAAATATTTATTATTTCATTAGACACATTATAAATCGAATTCATTTTACTCAGTTTTTATATTAAAATTATAAACTTAAATTATTTTTAATTTTTATAATACGTATAATTTTTTAACGGAGTACCCTTCTACGACATCAACTTTGAAGGTGCTGACATTGATTTAAAACTTCGTAATAAATACAAAAATTTTATTAAAACAGTCTCATTACTTTTTACGGTACACAGTGTATTATTTATTTATTATTTTGAGATTAAATGTAGAGAGTTTTTTTTTTAAATTAATTAAAAAGAAGTTTTATTACATTTCTTATTAATATACGTGTACAGTACTCCAAAAAAAAAATACTGCTTCTATGTAATAAATACAGTAGCCTATACTGCATTTTATTGCATTAAAAGTTGAAGCGCGTTCAAATGTAAGTTATTTGGAACCACTTATTAATAACACACTCGCGCAGAGTTGTATTAATTTCCGGTTATCGCTTCAACTAGAATCAAACAAACCAAAAAGTCAAAAAAAAAGAAGATCGCGTTAATTTCGTTCGATTGCTATGCGGTGCAGCTCACTCGCGCTCTACTACATGTTAAGTCTACGGCGCCTTCAAGGGGGAGCTTTCGCCGCATCATAAACATCAAAATGTACCTCGTTTAAAACAAAAAATGTATATAAATAAAGACTTTAAAAAAAAAAAAAGGATTTTTATTTCCATCGACCTCATTTTAAATATTTTATCGCGCGACATTTATCGCGCGTGCGACCGCGGGTTCAAAGTTAATTGAATAGGAGAAGTGATGCTTTTTCGTCGAGTGAAGAGGGAGGAGGGAGGCATATCGAATGTAGACAATCTCTGAGGCGCATGCGCCACCTCTCGTATTTCTTTTGTTCTTTTCTTTATATAATATTTTTTAATATGTTGCATAGCGTTTGATCCAGAGAGACTCCTCAGAGAGAGAGAGAGAAAAGACACTAGAGTAGCTCTCGAGGCTGCTCTCACTCCTTCACTCACTCTTTCACTCTCTTCAATCTAATTGAATTAAACGTTATTTGCTTTGGGAACGCGTGTTGCTGGGGGTATAGGTGGCGTTGCAACCACTTTCGACCCCCCCCCCCCCCAGGCCTGCTCTTTACTCTTGTTTGCGCATCATACCACACGCGCACACATTGGCTTAGGGGCAAAAAGAAAGAAAAAAGCTTTTTAAAAATTAAGCGAGAGTGAGTGAGAGAGAGAGAGAAAAAAAATGACGTCAATTAGCGAGGGTGACGTCAGCAATCAATGCAATTAACACCTCGTTCACTTCCATCGACGAGAGGGAAGAGTTGAACAATTAGCGGGTCTTAAGACAACGACCAACATTTAATTATACCTCCTCATATTATCGTTGATGTTAATAAGGTGGGAATTAAATGCAGACGCTTCAGTTTCAAACAGCTTATGGAAGCGGAAATTGAGGTTATGATTGTTATTATCGTATTTCCCGGATTTAGAATAATAACTATTATTATTATTTACGAGTTTAGAATCAATTTTTAGAACGGGTTTTTTAAATTTTTTTTTTGCGTGAAAACACGTGTGCTAAAATCTGCGCATGAATTTAAATTTATGTAGGCCTACCTACTCAATTTTATGCATGAATTTAATTATTTTGTGCATATAGGCTATTTCCTCAATTTTGTGCATGAACTTAAGTTTATGTACTCAATTTTGCCCGCAAATTTTACACGAACTTGTGCATGAATTTACCCAATTTTTTCCTGGAATTAACTCAAGCATGTGCACACATTCAAACTACCCAGTTTTAAAGATAAAGCTACTTAGTTCAATGCATCAATTTACTCAAATTTGTGCATACATTTAAGCAATGTTAGAGCTTTAAATTTATTCAAATTTGAGCATGAAATTTTTCTTAACATATTTTTTTCATTAATTTTTAGCACAAATCAACTCAATTTTATGTTTAAATTCGTTCGATTATTATTGCTCATTATTTATTTTAAGCATTTTGCACAAAATTATCTTCCCCACAACACCAACAATTTTGAGCATAAATCTATGTACATTAACTTAGTTTTATCATTTGTATGCCCCCCCACAACATTTAAAATCTAGTTCTAAGATAATTTTAACTCTCGTTCTACCTTTATCTGAAATTAATGTTTAATCACGTGACTTAAGTTTAATCCAATTAAATCAAAAAAAAATTTTGATTCGTAAATCACAAATTTCCAAGGTCAAAAAAAACAACAACCTTACATTAAAAAAGTTTTTCCCCAAAATCGAATTAAAATATTACGGTATATTTTTCTTTTTAAAAAAATAAAATAAATAAAAGCTGATAACATCGACGAAGAGTTAATTAAATTATTCCAATAATTTATTCTAATGTAATTTACACACACTCTCGCGGCGTCACCATGCTCCCGATGACGTCATCAATCGCGTTTCTCTTTCCGGCGATCAGGAAAATAAAAAAAGATAATTAAATTCCGCGTTTTAATAATGTATTATACTGTATAAATAAGCATTTAAAAAAAAAAATCGTTTCCCTCGCGTTACGTGACGTCACGCAGAGTAGATTGATCTGCGGGGAAAAGTCTCTACTCATCCGTTTTAACCCGGAAAAAATTAAAAAAAAAAAATGTCTATCTATCAGCACCCCACCCACACACCTTCTTACAAGACATCCCTTGCCTCCTCCCCCTTTTCATTCTCTTCGTTTCTTTTACTATTTAATAGCTTTTTCATTTGCGGCTTAGAAGTGTCGACACTTCCTCCTTCTTTTCTTCAGCATCGTTCTGTCTTCTGCCTCCTCCGCTTTTTGCTTCCTCATCCTAAGACGGCCAACTCACTCTTTCTAATTGACCGCTAACCCCGCCCACCTCCCACTCGCCCACGCTAAAAAAAAAAACTGTTGCTGGGATTTGATCTAAGCCCCTCCCCCTTGCCGTGATAAAGCGAATGCCAATATCAGCTAATAACATCCGACTCCCAACCTATTTCTATGCATCAATTTTTAACGTAAGATCGTGTCACGCGAGACAAAGGTTGAATAACACCCTCCTCTTTTGTCTTCCACTCCGATGTGACACTTCCTCACACACCGTGATAAAACCAAAGCTCGTAACAGCCGACTCCCAAGCTCTATTTTTCTACGGGAATTTAGCATAGAAAAAGGTCACGCGTGAAGCAGGTTGAGAAACGTTATGAAACCTCTTCCACCTACATGTGTGGGCGCGGGGTAGGGATAAACCCAATGCCAGAATATACCAGCTAATAAGATACGATTCTCAATCTTTTTCTTTCTAGGAGATAAAAATCTCATTAAAAAAATACGTCACGCGAGACATAGGTTGAACATGGCTCTCACACCCATTGGCGACACTCCCTCCTCACACACCGTGATGAAGCAAAAGCTAATAAGACTCTCGTTTACTTTTTAAAAGGAGGTTTTAACGTTGAAAACGATCACGCGAGACGTAGGTTGAGAAACGCGTTGAAAAAGTGATGACACGAAAAGCGATGAACGGAAAAGATCGATTTTTTTTTTCGTTTTGGTTGGTGTATGTGTGTGTTTTTAAATGGAAGAGCCTGAAGCTAGAGTTGAAATCGATCTGTATCATTTTTCTTTTTGAATACCGGTAGAACGGAATACGCGTAAACGGAAAACCAGGTAACCGAAAGAATAGTCCCAAATGAAAGTACCGTTCTTTTATTAAACACTGACGAGTTTCTTCGACCCTCTTCAAAAAATATATCGATTTCATTTTAATCGATACGATTTTTTTTTTTTTTTAAATTTTGATTTATGTTTTATTCTTCTCTCTCATTTTTTTTTTTTAAAGGAAAAACCGAAGAAAAAATTCTTTTTCAGTTTTCATCACGGGTGTTAGACACGGTGACCGCCGGGGGGCGCTCATAACAAATTCTCTCTTTATTTGGTTTGTGCGGGTGGTGAACTCCCTTCCTCCCTCCCTCGTTTAGCAGTTGACGCGCGCGCAAAGAAAGACCGGAAGTTGGTTCTTCTAAGAAATTCCTCGAGGCATGAAAACGCCGTAACGTGACTCCCATTCCTTTTTCAACGCCTAATCTGTCACAACATAATATTATACTCGTACATTGCTGTTTTTAGGCTGAACAACGAATTTAAGCTATGCGCATCTTATTAAATACGAACAGTGCCGGATTGAGCTTGCTCGGGACCCCAAAAGAAATTGCTTTTGGGTTCCTTGAGGTTCCAAGAGGCTAAATCTAAATTAAAATGCACGTAAAAACGTTGCATTTTGGCTTTTAGGAAGTCACGAGGAAAGTGACACGAGAGGACCGCCTAAAGACTACACTCCATTTGCACCCAAATTAATTAATTAATTTACTTTCTGCGTTTATAATCAAATATTTATTCAACGATTTATTCGCTCGAAATCTCTTTAAAAAAAGAATTCATAGCAGACATTAAGTCCTGCGGAAGTTCGATTAATATCATTTTTCAATTTGCCCTACCGAAAAAATTTCCAAGAAACAAAATCCCTAGAAAAAAGCGTAGGAGACTTTAAGTCCGCGAGATTTCGTATTTTTATTTCACTTTCTTTCCTTAAAAAAAAAATACCTTGGAAAGTAGAACCAAGACTTTAAGTCCGGCGATTTCTCTAATCCATTTCCCTCTTCTTTATTTTATTACCGGTATATGAAAAAGGTCTCCTGGAAAATCGTCGGAGATTAAAAGTCCGGCGGATGTACTTGGCGTTTAACACGATTTCCGCATTAATATTTTTAGCATGTATAATAAACTAATATTTTCGCCGGCAGCCATCTTCAAAATCAAACACGAAACATCCGCCATTTTCCGTTGCGAAGCGTTACGCACCACCCACGTGACGCCCTTTGGCCTTCTCCCATACCCCCCCCCCCCCTAACCCCTCTCCCAGCCCCTCTTTTAAGCCTGCGCGTGAAATATGACGAAACGCGAGCGTACATTTATTGTGAAATGTGTCGGCTGCTCCGAAAAAACAGCAACAAAAAATGATGACAATTGCGTGCGATTATTTTTATTACGACTCACCCCACGCATGCGCCGGAGAAGAGAGATTGTTACGTCACATACGATGATATTTCGTCGTCACTGCATATGTATAAACAATCAGTGTAAACATCTTGGATATTTATTTAATGGCATAAAAGTTTTAATAAAAGTAAATCTGCATTTGAACAAACAAGATTCACATTAAACCAAATATAACTCAAACCTAGGAAAACTTTTAAAAATTAAAAATTTTAAAATTACAATTAAAAAAAAATCAATGCGCATGTGTACATTCATAGACAATTTCGTAATCTCATTTCCGTTATCCACAGCAAAGATCTTTAAAACCCAAATCGAAATAAAACGAGTTTTAAAATAAAAACAGGTTTATCAAAAAAATATTCTTTTTTTCAAAGGGTTGAGATGTTGGTGATATTTTCCAACTTCCGGTATTTTTGCAGAGAGCGAGATTTTTTTTTTTTTAGATGTTATTTATTATTTTGTTTATTTTTTTTTATACGTATATATTTTTTGTGCTGCGTTTAAAAACAGATCAGTTTCTCGTTTCGTCTTGTCTTTTTTTTTTTATTTTTATTGAACCGGATTTATCGTCTTTAAGAAAAAATGTGGACTTAGTCGCTTTTGACTGGACCACCGACGTTGTATATATATTTTTTATGACGAAACATACAAACACATGGGAGGTCTTGTTTACGCGCGAACCGCGTTCCACGAGAACACCTCCAAAAAATACATGTTTTTTTAAAGACAGAAAAATCCAACAAAAAGAAAAATTCTGTCTTTTTAGCTTTTACTTTTAACAAAATAAACGTAGGCCTATAGCCCTCGGTTTACGCGATTGAATTTGCGCGAGAGATTAGTTTTTACGCGAGAGATTAATTTTTACGCGGTTTAGATAGCAATTTCACATAATATTTATACGCGAGTTTTACTTGCACATGCGATATTTTATTGTACGAGTTTCTTTATACGCTAAAAATTTCACCTATATGCGATGAAATTTCCATCTTTACGCGAGTTTTCAGCTGGGAAATTTACGTGAAAATTTCATCAAAATTAAATTTTTTGTTTAACTCAAAAATAATTTTTCTATTACTAGTACACGATTTCAACTGGACGCGATTTTATTTTTAAGTAAATTTACCCCATAGTTAAAAAACAAAACGGAAGCGTACCGGAAGTTATAATCTTAGCATCACACCGCCTTTTCCTTCTTTCTTTTTTTTATTATTATTTAAACATTTCTCTCTCAATTTATTGTTATTTCCTTCTTTGTTTTTCGCCTCCAACAAAAGTATTTACTTATCGTTTTACTATTTTACGACATGTACTCTACTACTCTCACTCGTCGCACGCGCAATCCAAACCCCGCCCACTCCTTCTTTAAAGCCCCACCCACTCCATCTCTAAAAGACTAAAGCCCCACCACGCCTTTAAAACCCTCTCGCGCAATACAAACCCCCCCGCCTCCGACCCTCGTCCTTAAATCTCGGTTTTATTGGAGTGGATTTGCTTCGCTACTTTCTATATTTGTACACGGACGACGAAAGATGGCGCTGCGGATAAACAAGCAACGAACGCCAACCACCCACTTACACTCGCCACCCGTTTTGATGCAAATTCCGATCTCTCTCCCTCGTGCAACGCGGTATTCCCTCCTCTCCCCGCCGTGCGCCAGGCTTTTCCCGAGAAAACTCTTTTTGAATCAAAATAACACTAAAATTATTATAAAAATTTTATTTCCACGGGCCTATTCTACAACTTTTAGTACTGCAGCGTACTAAAAAGCAGCTCACATTAAAAACGATTTCGATAGAAAACCCACTGATAGTCAAATGTCATTGTTGCGGTGTAAGTCTATACTGTAGGGTTAACATGAGGCAAAATGGAATTTAAGTTTAAATTTGTCGTGAATGAAATTAATGCTTTGCTCATGTGGGCTGTCTTCACCCTCGAATCACGAAAACACGTAGGGCCCTTTGAAAAAAAAAAAGTCACTTGCTGAGCCCCAAATGAGGATTTAAGCGAGTGCTAACTTCCTAAAACTTAATTTAAGCGAGTGTGTTTACAGCTTAACAATCTATTTAAGCGAAAGTTCATTTGCTAAAACTCCATTTAAGCGAGTGGTTCCTTTCCTAAGACTCAATTTAAGCGAATGTTTGCATACTATAATTCTTATTTAAACGAAAATTAATTTGCTAAAACTCTATATAAGTGAGTGCTTACTCTTTAAAACTCCATTTACTTTCGAGTGTTTACTTTCTCAAACTTCATTTAAGCGAGTGGTTACTTCCTAAAATTCCAAATACTTAATAAATAATTCTCTCCATTTGCGCGAAAAGGTCCCAATCTGGAGCCCTATTCTTTTTTTTTTTTATTCCCATTACATTAACTCGATCGAATTTTCAATATTGATCGGATACACCTGTATTGATTTTCTTAAATCAAAGTTTAAACAATACACAGCTGTTGTTTTTTTCTCTCTCTCAATGTTATTGATTATGATAATTGCAGCATTCCGCTTTAAAATCAATTTTAATTTATTTTTATTTAATAATAATTATTATAATTATCTCTAATAATAATTCTTTTTTTTTTTCTAGATGAAAAATAAAATAAAAACAAATTTGGTGTTTAATTGCATGTAATTTGGCTTTAATTGTTTATTATTATCATTTCATAAACAATTTTAGATTTAATTGAAATTGATTGTTCACCATTGTTATTATTATTATTTCATTTATTTTTTTTTTTTTAAATCTAAAAATAGAAAAGTTGTTGTTTTTTCTCATTTTTTTCATCTTTTCATCAGTTTTTCATCTCAATTTCATCGACCTAATTTGCTATATATATTTTTTTATTTTTATTTTGCTATATAATATTTCTAAATCTAAATGTATATTGGATTTTTCTAAAAATGTTTTTCGATCCGAGTAGCTTGGAGTTTAATAGCGTATTAAAAGCCTCTCCACGCTCACTTCCGCCGTCGACTAATGCGACTTCCGCTTTAACTTTTTTTTTTCTTCTCTCCCTCACTCACTCACCCCCGTAAAAACACACACACCCCCTTCTAATAATAATAAAAAAAAAAAAAGAAAGCAAAATGTGAAGTGGGTATCGATAGCCAAATACCGAGAAAAGTCTAATTAAATCTCTCGTTCGGTGTTTAATTATTTTCGTGTGTATCTGATCTTTTATTGTTTGTTGTTGTTGTGGTTACAGACGGAGCAGTTAACGTTTCTATGGATCTTGTTCATCGTCATCGTGATGGGCAATTGCGCCGTGCTCTCCGCCCTCGTCCTCTCCAAGAGCAAAAAGTCCCGCATGAACTTTTTCATCATGCATCTGGCCATCGCTGGTAAGCACCATTCACACACCTCCATAACAAATGTACACTCGTTGGCTTGTCATCAATTATTACGACACGTGTGAGATTGTTTATTTAATATTTCATTTGTTAGGGGCTGCCCATTAATTAAGTCAATACAACCGGAGGATAAAAAAGATTGACAATAATTATTATTCTTGACATACAGTAGGCGAAAGGAGAGGGTCTTTCAAGACAATTAAATGTTGACGTCAACACATTTTTGCCATATTTTTAAAAGCAATTAAAGCGTTTGCAGCAATAAGCGCAAGCGATAAGCGGATAACTTTCTATATTTTTTTTTCAGTTGTTTTTTTGAGTTAACGGATGTATTTTATAGATAAGAAAGTCTTCCGTCGACTGCTGCTGTAGGTTTCAGTTTTTCTGTTATTTAATGTATAGTATTACATTTTTTAAGTTGAGTAGATGAACAACAATTATTTTTTTTAAATTAAGGGAGATAAAATAATTAATTTTGCACTCGTATTTTATGGTCAATAAACAATTATCCCCTTAAAAGAGCATTTTTAATCCTCATTTTAGTGCAAAACCAACATTACTACAAGCCACATTTTTACACGCAAATTTCACTCATTCACGTGTTAATATAATAGGAAAATAAGTGATGAAAACCAGTTTAGCTTAAGTCATAAAATCAGGCGTCTACAGGGTTTCAATGTTAACAACTGATGACAAGTTGAGAGAGAGTAAAAAAATAATATTTTTGACATACACTGTAAAGTTGGGTTAAATAAAACCGAAATTTGTAGAAAGCTACCATCGTACTAAAGCATTCATTCAAGCTGGTAGCTTATACCAGAACACTATATTCTAAATTAAAATGGTGTTTACGTTTTCCTAATAACGACGCTCATCATATTTTTGTGTAATAGATCTTTCTGTGGGCCTGATCAGCGTGTTGACGGACATTGTGTGGAAGATCACCGTGAGTTGGTACGCCGGAAACAGCGGATGTAAGATAATCCGCTTTCTACAGGTACCTTTCACTCACGTCGTTTCCGGCCTTAACTCAAACGTCTTTTCTCTCGCATTTCCTCTTAGGTGCTAGTTACCTACTCTTCCACCTACGTTTTGGTGGCGCTCAGCATCGACCGTTACGACGCCATTACGCATCCCATGAACTTCTCCGGAAGTTGTAAGTCAACGAAACCCTCCCTCCTCCTACTCGAAAGAGACTTTAATTAAGCTATTATTCTTATGGTTAATAATCAATATTATTATTGTATAGGGAAGCGAGCCAAATGGTTGATCGCCATCGCTTGGATCATGAGCGCCATCTTCTCCGCTCCCATCCTCTTCCTCTACTCCGAAAAGAGCGTTCAAGGTAAATAAATAAATTTAATCTCCTTCTTTTTCTGTTTACTCAACGTGTCCGTTTCAATTGCAATTCAATGTTTATTTATCAAACAACTCGAGAGAAAAAAAATAGTGTTATTTTAAAAGGATTTTCCCATTCTTTTTGCCCTGGCTTAAAAGGGGTTAATTGAAAATGTGACGTGTTTTGTTTACCTTTAGGTCAGCTGCAGTGTTGGATCGAGCTGCCTGAAACCGAGCCGCCGATGCGCTACTGGCAATTGTACATGTCTCTGGTGTCGGTGGCCCTGTTCATCGTGCCCACCTTCATCATCACCGCCTGCTACACCATCATCGTCTACACCATCTGGAGCAAAGGCAAGATCTTACTCCCGAAATCTCGAGGTGAGTTGCGATTATTGTTTGATTTAGAGGGGGTTTTGGAGTAGGGGAATTAAAAATGTTTGAGGGGGTGGGATGGGTTTAGGCGAACAGTCCAAGTCGCTGACCAGTAAAGGAGACGTGGACTGCAAGCGAGCCAGCTCCAGAGGACTCATACCCAAAGCCAAAATTAAGACGGTGAAGATGACCTTCGCCATCGTTTTCGGTAAGTTATCAAAACAATGCTCAGAATACTACAAACTCCCCCACTTTCAATAGTTCTTAAATGACGTTTCCGGTTGATACATTTATATGTTTATTATTTTTATTAATGAAATTTGCGTGGAAGATTTTGAGAAAATAAAAACTCAAATTGGGTACTTGAATAGACTCTCAGCTGCTGTTAATTGCGTTCTTGACTCGCGCGCAGAGGGCGTTAAGTTCGATGAGCGAGTTGGGCTTAGTATAAAAGCTCTTGGAATCATTCATTGTTAAATGATAATTATTATTATTCTCGATGGGTGCGCTAATTGCGCGTGCGCTGCGTTTCATATTACAATGTTGCGGCGCGCTAATTGAGTTCCTATCCTCGGGGTTGGTTAAAGACTTTCCTTTAAAAGGTCTTTAAAAAGTCAAAAAAATTCAAGAATAATGCCACCATTTTAAAATTCATTTTTAATGATTAATTTTCTACCTCAGATAATACCTTTGCATTCATCAACGTTAAACGTTAAAAGCATTAGTCGTTCTTTTCTAATCTGTTGTTATTTGTTTACATTTACGATGTCTTTTATTAATATTATAATTACGTTTGATACCGAGGTATCGATGATGAATGGATTATATTCAGCGGTTTATTTATTTACATCGGAGGGGGGTTAAATTAATACAATGTTGAAAGTACTTTGATATACGCTGCGCACTCGTATTCGGATTTTCTCATTCGATTATACGCGTTCAAAGAGATTTAGAGATTGAGCTATTTACCGTAGTTGGACTTTTATTCGCTCGCTTTCTCTTATTGATTTTGTTTATTGACAAAACCCGAGAGACTGTGTTTACCTTTTTACTATTTTGCCAGATTTAAAAATTAAAAAAAAAAAAAAAACTATAAAACTCGGTTAAAACGATATCGAAGAAGATCGAGCATTTTGTGACGTTATATCAAGGTTTTGGTAGTTTGCATGTTGCAATGAGAGTGCTACAGTAACTGCATTCCGATTGATATTTTTATGGCAACGTTATTGATTGCATCGCGATTGATATTACATTTTGCGTTCCCGCTAATTGCGTTTCCGGTGGGTATTATCATTAGCGAATGGCAGTGGCGCTCCTATTCATACAATCCCTTTCCAATTCGAACCGTTTTTATTATATGTATCGATTTATTTAATTGACAAATTTAATTTGTTTTCGGTTGCAGTGTTTATAATCTGTTGGAGTCCGTACATCCTGTACGACCTGCTGCAAGTGTTCGGTTATATTCCGGAGACGGAGAGCAACATGGCGGTGTCCACTTTCATCCAGAGCCTGGCTCCCTTGAACAGCGCGGCCAACCCCATGATTTATTGCTTTTTTAGTACGCACATTTGTAGAAATCTTAGGTGAGTTAACAACGTTTTTCGATTGTAAAAACAGAAAACAGCTCGTAAACCCAACACGTAAATGTGTCGTCGTTGTTGTTGCTGTGTTGCACGAGTGTAATTAGCCGAGGTGTTAAAACGCCGTTAAGCGGGGGTGGTAGTTAGTCCTTAAGTAATTGTTCTCTTTTCTTCTTCCACCCTCTCTCCTTTCTCAATCACTCTTTCTCTCCCCTCCCCACACTCTTTTCTCTCTTTTCAATCACTCTTTTTTTTTTTTTCTTCTTTTTTCTCAATTAACTAGAAATATTCTTCTAACCGGCTTTTCTTCTTCTTCCACTTCCGCTTCCACGTCACACGTCTCCAATTCCACTCCGGGTAAATAAATCTTACTCTCTCCCACTCTCTTTCATCTTCTTTTTCTCTTATTATTTCGAGTTATTTAATACTCTCTCTTCTGGATAATTTCATTAGAAATGAAAAAGAAACCTTCGAAAGACGGAAATTTTTTGTTTAAAATAAGCCTCCAGAAAGCGGAATTTAAATTAAATTAGTGTTTGGCTTCTTTTTTCGCGACCTTCGTGATTACATTTAAAAACTCTCAATAATTGAATGGAAAGGAATCGTACATTAATTTTTTTAGCTTTTTTTAAATATAAAAATTCAATTGTTTCTTAATTTCCGTCTTTTGGAAGTTTTATTCAATTATAATTTTTTTTTTAAACCCATAATGAGAGGATTATTGAAGCCAAATTAAGAACGCAATTAAGAAGGAATTTAACCAACTTAATTTTCAATTAGCTTAATTTTGCCAAAAAATAAAATAAAATTTGATATTCGTAACTAAGATTTCAAAAAAAAAAATAATAATAAAAATAATAAAAAAAAAGTAATTAGGAAATTTGATATGCGTATCAAATATCGTTCAAAAAAAAATACAGTATACGAGTATACATAATGTAATTACAATTTCCATACCCGGTAGAAGAAAAAAATAATAATAACATTGTGAATATTGTATTAAACGCTAATGAAAAGAAACCAATAGGCCTACATTTTTTAACTGCTAATCAATTGTTATTATTATTTTTTTTTAAATTAAAATGTATTTAATGAAAACACAATGGAGTAAATTACCAAAAAGAAAAAATAAATTGTTTTTTTTTTTGATGAAACTCTTAAAATTAATTTTCGCTGCTAATTACAAATTCCAAAGTTAATTACTAATTTTTAATAAGAAAAAAAAATAAATAAAAACAACAACAACAAATGTTTGAAAATTCCGAAAAGTAAATAACGTTTTCTCTTCCTTATTGTTTCCCCCACTCTCCTCACGTTTAAATAAAATATAATTATAAATGCGAAAGTCAATAAATACTTAAGATTCTTTAATCATTAATTCCGCGCTCGATTATTATCGTCTAAGCTTTATTTTATAGACTGGAAAATCCATTCGAAAAGCTACTAAAGAAAATGTTTAATTAAATATTTGAAAACTGGTAGAGAGAAATGCAGGAAATGTAGGAAAAAGCATTGTTTTTCTCTCTCGTTGTTATTGTTTTTTTCGTTTCAAACTTAATTTTTCTTCAATATTCCTCTTCCTCCTCCTCATTAATTACATTTTCATCTGCTTTCATTTTCTAATTT
The DNA here is from genome assembly GCA_034692225.1 of Polydesmus complanatus. Classification (NCBI taxonomy): domain Eukaryota; kingdom Metazoa; phylum Arthropoda; class Diplopoda; order Polydesmida; family Polydesmidae; genus Polydesmus; species Polydesmus complanatus. The sequence goes on along the minus strand of JAQGAZ010000285.1, from coordinate 49,336 downwards.
TCTATCTCCTAAAATACATTTTCCTCTTTTTTTTTTTTTTTCTTGCTTGATTCTTCTTCTTCTTCTCTATGGACTGCATGTGACCCGGGTAAGAATACAATCAATCAAAGCGCATCTTTTAACTCAAAGTGAAAAAAACGGACTTATGAGCTTATTGTTGCAGATTTACATTTTTATGAATAACGTTATTAATAATAGTTTTTTTCATGTTGTTGTTGATGGCGTTAGACAAATTTCTTTAATCAACTGGATAGCCGAGACGCTGTGTTGTTGCGGTCATCGGGGGTCGGTGCGGGAGAACACGTACAGCACCCGGCGCTCCGAGTACACTACAGTGTCCGAAGCCCTTTCCCGCTCCTCCCACCGCAGCCACGCAAACTCCATCTCCCGCGCCCGCTTCAACTCCAACCGCAGCCGCAACAACCACCACCTCAGCGGCTCCAACTGCATCGCCATCAAAGAGCTGAAGAACTCGCCGGCGGCCGACATCAAATACAACACTTGCGCCAACTCTCAAGTCTAAGTGTGAACAGGCCTGAGTGTGAATGAAGCCGTTAACTTCATTTTCCATCGTTAACTTATTGTAAATTATTTGATAGAAACACGTGTCAAATGTTTTTTGTTTTTTTCCTTTTTAAATTTCAAATTTTCTTCTCCCGAATTGTTTGTTAAATAAAAAAAAAATATTTAAAGTTAAATCACTCGTCGATTCTATTTAATTACTGTAGGTATCAAAAACAAAAATGGTTCATCTTAAAGCGAGATTTAAATTTCTTAAAACGAGAGAGTTAATAAAACCAACTTTTTAGATCAAATCCGTACTTGATCGAGTTTAAAAAAATAAATGTGCGCATGCGCAAAACTCACCAATATTTATTTATTTTAATATTATATAACTGCTTTCTGAGGTTTGTAAGAAAATTTGTTTGTTTATTTCAGCTTTATTTATTTATTTATCTCGTGTGTGCGTTTGACACGTTTTTTGAATGTCTTCCAAAATCACTGAATAAGAATTTATGCAGAAAGAAGAAACAAACTTCGTAACCCCCATAAATTAATGTACCGGTAGTAGTAGATTAAGTAAATCAGGAGATGAAAATCTTTGGAAGATTTACTCTTGACTTTACTTCCAACTTTAAGCGATAATTGTAGTTTATGACAGCGTGTGTGTGGCTCTAGAGTCTTTCGCCGAGAAGTGGTCTCGACTCTCACCGTGTTGTTTACATGTTTTGGAGAGAGAGATGGAAATCTTGATGAATGAGTTTTGGTCGAAAGTTTGAAAGCGATTGAACTTAAGCTCCGTCGATATTTTACGACTCCCTCGACGCTAACAACGCCCATCCACACTTATTTTCTTTTTCTCGTATTTCGTTTGACACAAAAATTTTAAGGTGACGCGATTCGGCGTTAAACAATGCTCGTAACTCAACTTCGAAATTGGATTTTCAAAAAGCCAGACAAACAATATGGAGAGGCAGGGGAGGGGGGGGGGGGGGGAATGTTGTTTTGTTTTTGAGAGAAATTTTTATAAATGGTTTTAGCGATATAACAACGCCGCTTTCACCATCAATTGATAGATGGCTATTTTATTTTTAAACGTGAAATTGCTGCTTCCGATTCTTTGAAAAGCTAAAAACAACATCAAAATAAAAGTTTCGATGACAATAATTTTTTCCAACTCCATACGAGAAAGATACTTTCATTAAATAAATTCAGCTGACCGGTACCAGGTATTAACGAGTGCGATTAATCTCGTTATAAAACAAAATGGTAGGTCTCCCAATGTATTTCCCACCTTCATATACATTTTCTTGTTTTCAATTTCACTAATTACCAGGAAACACAATATGGTACTGTTCTTGTAAATTATTAATAGGAGGTATAGCCTACTCATTTGCTGGTTTTTGAATCATTAAATTAATAATAAATTATTTTAATAAAGGGCGTATGGGTAGTCAGTTATTATAAAAACGGTGATAGAACTTGTGTGTGTCTTTATTTCGTTTCCGCACCCAGATCGAAGTTACGGGATACCGTTTTTTTTTTAGTTTTATCGCTATTCAAAATGTTGCTAAAAGTACTAGCCTCGTGGATTGTTATTGTTTATGTAATTTCTATTAAAGCGGATTCCGTGGATAATCTAACTGTGAGTGTGGTAGTGCATGAACGACCGTTAAAAGACATTGGTAAAAACCTTCAAGAACATTTTCGTGAATTCATAAACGGTTACCGTTTGGGATATATTTCAAATTTGGCACAATTTCCCAATTTATGGGAAAGAATCACGTTGAAAACGGTTATTTGGCCAACTTTTCCCACGCCTCAATGTAAGAAACTGAATGTTGCCCTTACGTACGATCATATTATGTCCCAATCGGACAACCAGTTTAAATAGGCTATAAAATATCTGTAAAGGGCTGATTCCTTTTTTTTTTTTTTTTTTAATTATTTCATTACAATTGTTTATTATTACTATTTAACTTTCTATTAACATTTTGCTATTTTATTTAAAGATGTTTTGGATACATTTTGCGAAGAATTTCTTCGGAACAACGTTTCCGTTATTATTATCATATACAAATATGATTCTGAAGTCATTCAATTTCGTTATCTAATGCAATTGTCCAATGACGTTGGTATTCCGGTGATTATAAAGAAAAGCGTCAGTCATTTAGGGGTAAGCTCGTTCTCACTTCACGCAGTTGAAAATTTATCTTGTATTCGTTATTGTTTTAGTCACCCCACCCTTCGGTCATACTCGAAACGAATCCTTCGGTGGCTGATGAAGCCGAAGAAATATATCACATTCTTTCTAAGTTAGATATTTTCATTTGAACAAAACTTATACTCGTACAATTATTATTCTGATGACCTCATTATACAGTGTATGTTATACGTAGATTCGCCTTTAGACAGGTTTGCGTGATGACGAGTTCTATTGCAGATGGCGAAGACTTTTATCAAGAATTGAATAAAATGCAAAAAATGTCTCCGTTTAAGTAAGTAAAAATTGATTTATAAAATGTTCACAAACATGCATACAGAGCATGCATTGAATCTTAGATGCTGATACGTTCTCGAGTGATAAGAATCGCAGCGAAAAATCTTAGAAAACCATGTAAAACTTAAAGATACGATCCACACCATATTTTTTAGAAGAAAAAAATATAAACTGATAAACTCGTATATACAATGTGTTCGTAAAAAAAAAACGTTCAATACCGTTAGCATTAAAAAAACTACCCAACTGAATTAGTATTAAATCATTTTAATATTCTGAATATTTGAATGACGAAAAAAATCCTTAAAGTGATGTTTATTACATGTAATGTAATAAACATCACTTTAAGGATTTTTTTAATAATTAATTGTTAAATTTTGTTTACAAAATGTCGCCCTTCGGCCTCAACACACGCGGAAAGACGAGCTGGCCACTCGCTATTCTGTCCTCTTCAGTCAAAGCCATTTTATTAATAATTACGTCATTCTGATGTTAATTTTTACTTGGAGCAGGTTTTAAGAAGTGTAAAATAGTTTACTATTTTAGTTTAAATTATAATAGTTTTAGTTTCAGTGCCATTTAATATTTGTTTCATTAGCTAATGCAGCCTCAACGTTTTATTTAACACGTGCGGTATTGAACATTTTTTTTACGAACACAGTGTACGAGTATACTGTATCCCTACGATAACAACAATTTTGCATATTACTGTATATTGAATAAAAATCATATATTCTGCTTAATTAAAAAAAAAAAAGCTATGGTTGACTAATTTGCTAAATAAAAGTTTTGCTACATTATAATAATATTATAAATAAATAATTTTTTTTTTTTAGTTTTGAAATATTACATCATATTAAATTGAGAGTGAGCGAGGACAAAGAATTCATGCTTGGACCAATGTTTGTAATAAAGATGATGTCTCCTCAATGTCGTGTAATTGTCTTACACATGTCGAAAGTGGAGGCGCAACTGATGTTTCCGGCCGCACATAAAGTGGGTTTGACCGGAAGAGAATACCAGTGGATAGTCACTAGATCGGTTTTCACTCATTTTTACAAAAAAGAACCCTACCTTCCAGTTGGTACATTGGGAATATTCTACGATTTATACGATGAACAACCCCATGTTTCCTTTAGTAAACTATTTGCGAAGGACTTTAGATTTGACAATCGTTTTAATTTTCTAATCGATGTTTTGGGCGAGCACAACCAACGAATAATAAATGAATGGATTTTTATGATTGCGAACTCGTTTGAAATATTAGAATCCGGTTTGGGAAATTATCTCAATGAATCAAATAATAATCGTCTCGAATATTTTAAACCGGATGTCAACTGTGAACGAAATTCGTTTGAGCGATGGACAAATGGAACTGCTTTACACAAGTAACACAATAGTATACCAATACATAATTCAGTTGATTTCAGTGACTTACTAGAACTCGTTTATTTCAATGACTCAAAGTTTCTACTGCAAAAATTATTGTTCATTTAATAATCTATAGCCTACAAATAGCTTTCAATGATTTACTTAAAGCGCATGAACCGGCGTTATAATTAGCCCTAAAGCAAATCATTTCAAAATTAAGTAAAATTAATTAAGACAAAATATTTTGTTTATTATTTTGAAAATCTTAAAAATATTTGGAGCTTAACGTCACTGACTATTACTGAGTTTCTAATAAAAATTATATTGCTTATAATAAATTTTTAAATATTCATAAACTATTAAAAGGATGTTCCCCGTCAATAAAGTGATGTATATTATACAAAAAGAACCTTGGCACAATTGGAAAAGAGTAGGTTTAATCTAAATGTATAAGCTTTTGCAGTTCTGTTGACAATTACTAGAATTGGGTTGTTCCGAATTTAACGGCAATCCACGTGTAGCAAAGATCTTTTGCTTTTGAGATTTTGATATTACTGTACTTTAGTTATTTCACCTAAAGTATGTCGTGTGTTTCCTTATTCGTTTTAATAGTTTTAATGGCAGTTTAATAGTTAATTGACTAGCTTGGTTAACATTTTCCTGTATAAAACAATGAGCGTGAAATGCCGTTATAAAGGAAATTCCCAGCATTAAGACGTTTACAGTTTTACTAAAAATTTTTTCTAAAAACATTTCAGACGTTTTTTTATACGGAAAACAATCAAGCGCCTCACAGAATAATTTTATTTGAAGACCCACCATTTGTAATTACGAGAACCCCTGATCACCGTGAAAACTGTAAACTACCGGAGGTAAACTGCACATTTCTGGAAAGCTACAGAAAGTAACTTTCATCACTCTAATTTTAATTGCACGTGTACATTACAAAGAAGCTCTTTAAAAAGCAATTAACATTAATAATGCCATTTGTATGTAGATTGGATTCAGATGTGGTTCCATCCACTGATAGCGACAGTAGATGTTGTTCTGGCCTTTTTATAGATTTAATAGCTACACTATCCGCCTCATTAAACTTTTCTTACACCATACGAGTAAATGACGGGGAACAAGGAAAGAAAATAGTACTTCATTGATCACATATTGTTGTTTATGTCTGCGGTAAACATAACATGTTAATATTTTATATATTCAGAATGAGACTTATAATGCAGTGGTACACGAGATGAGACACGGAAGAGCTAACATGATCTTCTCTTCCTTAATAATTAAACATGAAATTAATACTATCGGTCGTGCTTCTAATCTATTTTTAAATGCCAGCATCGCTATTATGGTGGCTAAGAAGACCGACCTCCCCCCGGCACACGCTATTCTCCAACCCTTCGACATTCTCACGTGGTTTGTCATTGTTTTCGTACTGATTCAAGTGGAAACCTGGCTCATTTTCGCCTTTGAGTGGTTAAGTCCAAACGGTCTCAACATGAAGAAGATTCTGCCTCAAAGTACAGCTCTTTAAATATTAATTTAAATTAACTAAATTAAAACTGTATAGATCATCATTTTACGTTAACTCAAACGTACTGGTTGGCCCTGACCATGCTGTTCAAGGCGCCCATGAGCACTGTCTCTCCTAGAGGATGGCCATCACTCGCCATAGCTACTAGTTGGGCCGCTTTTGCCCTCATCTTCATCGCCATCTACACGGCTAAACTGGCCAATTTCATGATCACTTCAGAAAGTTATCACAAGTTTAAAGGAATTTCAGATGAAAGAGTCGGTTTTCAATTTTTCATCTCAATTTATGAATTTTTTAAAGCTATTTCACTTTTTTTTCTGGCCTAATTTCAGTTGTTAAAGTCGGGGATGAAAGTTGGAACTGTACCATTTGAAAGCGCCGCACACACCCTCCAAGAAGATTTCCCCCAATTGTACCAGCGAATGATACCATATAATCGAGTCAACGTCAGCGAAGGCATAAAAGCACTTATATCAGGGTAAATATAAGTTACTCGTATTAGCTAACAATTGTTATTGTGCTTAAGCATAATTTTGATTCATTTTTCCTTTACACTTTTACACATTCAATTTATATTTAACATGGAAAACTTTTAAAAATGTCCCAGAAATTTACTTCATAACTTACTTAAAGTCGCGTTTGCCCACTATAAACGGTTTCAATTGATTCATAATTAATAATTTACTACAGTTTATTTTTGCTTTGAAATTAAAAAAAACATTTTGATCGTTCAGACAATTAATTGAAATAAAACAACTTTTAACAGAGACTTAGACGCATTTATATATGACAGCGTGGTGCTGGACTACTTGGCTGCCCAAGACAAAGACTGTCGCCTGATAACACTTGACAATCGCTATGTTAAATCCGGCTACGGAATAGCATTGGATGAGATTGATGGTGCATTAATAAATAATAAAATTGACCGTCTCGTAGAGTCTGGTAATTTATTGAACATCATCATTTTGCTTAACTGGTATTAAGTCTGTTTCTATAGGTATTATTACCGAATGGAGAGATCGTTGGGTGGGCGAACCGTGCAAACCGAATAGCAATTTCCAAAGTATTTCTTTCGATCAGTTCACCAGTGTATTTTATTTATTGGCTTTGGGAATTGCCATTGCCGTCGTTATCTTCGTCTTGGAACACTGTTACTCGCGTTACATGATGAGGGTCAATCGTAAACAACGCTCGAAGGAAATAATTCACAGCTGGTGGAATCTCGTCACACAGGTTAACCATTAGAATTTAAAAAATTTATATAAATAATAATACTTTTGCTATTTGTATATAAAATTTAGGTAAAATTACCAGAGCGAGAGGATTTAGATAAGGGGAATCAATTACCCTTTGAAAGAGATTAATTTAATACATGTATAACGAATTCATCCATTTCAACTTTATCTTTTAAAAGAATTTTAAACTGATAGATCATTAAAATAATTTATTATACATAGCTTGAAACTATTGTGATGTTTACATTTTATAATGCTTTTGTGGTATTTCAACAATAAATTTTTCAAAGACTTAAATTAAGACATTTCTTTTTAAGTGCTATAAAGCAGTTTTCTTAATATAAGCCAGCTAATAAACTCCTTTGGATCGCCCATAATTTTTAGACAATTTCTAATGCCCTTCTTAACGCTTTCTCATTGTAGACTCTTTTAATTCTCAACTTAAGATTTCTCACATTTGTATCTTCGATTCATCTGGTTCCCCGGACGATTTTACAACTTGAACAGAGCCTCGTGTTATATTTTAACACTTACTGAAGCTTTAGCTGGCAGTTAAAATTTGGAAATTCAGCAAGTCTTTAGAGAGAGAGATAGTTTGCGCAAATATCCTGTGTAGTTGGAATAGATAGAATGCATATGAATGTGAATTTTGCAACCTTTTGCAACAATAATTTCACTTTGTACTCCTCACATTTTCACTTTCATCTTGAAATTATTCACCACTAGCAGAGTAAATAAATTCAATAAAAACATCAAGTATAACTGCGTGTAAATTTCATTAGCGACAATAAATAAAGTGTAGGCCTATAACCTCAACTAAAGATCTTTAAGGACCCTCACGAAAGGCCTTCTAACATCCTTTTACCACACCGCGCATCTGTCTATTAACATTTTTTTAATTTCACTAATTACCGGGTAATGCAATTGAGAGCTACGCTTGTGAATTATTAATAGAAAGTAGCTCCCTAATTTGCTTGTTTTTCATTCATTAAATGCAGTGATATACTGTATAATTTTAATAAAGGGCGTATCAGTACAGTATTATATAAAAACGGTGATAGAACTTGTGTGTGTGCTTATTTCGTTTCCGCACTCAGAACGAAGTTAAGAGAATAACGGTTTTTTTTAAAGATTTAAAATATATAAAATGCTGATGAAAATACTAATCTTGTGGATTTTAATTGATTTTAAAGTTTCTGTTAAATCAGATTCCGTGGATAATCTAACTGTGAGTGTGGTGGTGCCTGAACATACAGTAAAGGACAGAGATCTTCACCGAGTCATAAACGGTTACCGTTTGAAATATATTTCGCACTTGGCACAATTTCCCAATTTATGGGAAAGGATCACGATGAAAACGGTTATCTGGCCAACTTATCCCACGGCTCAATGTAAGAAACTGAAGAAGAAACCGATGTAACTTAACTTTCTATTAATATTTTGCTATTTTATTTGAAGATGTTTTGGATACATTTTGCGAGGAATTTCTTCGCAACAACGTTTCCGTTATTATAATCGTATACAAATATGATTCCGATGTCATTCAATTTCGTTATCTGATGCAATTGTCCAATGATGTTGGTATTCCGGTGATTATAAAGAAAAGCGTCAGTCATTTAGGGGTAAGCTCGTTCTCACTACGTTTAACTTTATGTCTTATACGTGTTCTTATACATTTAGTTTGTATTTGTTATTGTTTTAGTCGCCCCACCCTTCTCTCATACTCGAAACGAATCCTTCGGTGGCCGATGAAGCCAGAGCAATGCTCTACATTCTTTCAGAGTTAAATTATCATTTGAACAAAAATATTTTTATAGAACTATTATTCTTATACAGCGTTTGTTATCCGTAGATTCGAGTGGAGACAAGTTTGCGTGATGACGAGTTCCATTGCAGATAGCGAAGACTTTTATCAAGAATTGAATGAAATGCAAAAAATGTCTACTTTTATGTAAGAAAAAGTTAATTTATAAAATGTTTTTGAAGTATACATCTAATAAAATGCTAAATAAATAATTATATTTTTTTAGCTTTGAGATATTAGCGCATCTTAAGTTGAGAGTGAGCGAGGACGAGGAATTGATGATTGGACGTATGTTCGTAATAAAGACGATGTATCCTCAGTGTCGAGTAATTGTCTTACACATATCGAGAGTGGAGGCGCAACTGATGTTTCCGGCCGCGCAAAAAGTGGGTTTGACCGGAAGAGAATACCAGTGGATAGTCACTAGATCGGTCTTCACTCATTTCCACGAAGATGAACCCAAATTTCCCGTTGGCACATTAGGAATATTCTACGATTTATTCGTAGAAGAACTCTACATTCCCATCAGTTCATTAGCACGGAATTACGAAAGATTCGAAAAACATTACAAATTTGTGGAAGATGTATTGGGCAACACAACATCAAACAGGCAATGGATGACAGTGCTTGATAACTCTTTTCAGATATTAGAATCTGGTTTGTTTAATTATCTCAACGAATCAGACAATAATCGCCTCGAGGATCTTACACCGAATGTCAACGGCGAACGAAACTCGTTTGAGCGATGGACAAATGGAACTGCTTTATACAAGTAACATAATTCCATACTAACATGTGCGAGTTTTAACTCAGTTAATTTCAGTGACTTAATTCCTAGACTCGGTACATTAAAACCAGAAAATCAAATTTATAACACAAATCCCCACTCAATGTTTTACTAATATAACGCATGGATTGACGCTGTGTACAAATCATCCCAAAATTAAATAAAATTAATGATGACCAATGATTTTGTCTATTTTTAACACTTTTAAAAACATCTTGAAATTTACGTCACTGACTATTATCGAGTTTCTAATAATATAATGGCTTATAATCATTTCTAAAATATTTAAAGGTCGCTTAATCCAGTCAATAAAATAATGGAAATTTTGCAATTAGATCGCTGGCACGGCTGGGCATACGTAAGTTTAATTTTAATTTACAGATTCTCTTAATTATAACAATCAATAGCATTGAGTGTTTCGTTTATAACGTCAGTCTCACCATTTGGTTTTCAATGAACTGCTTTCTATAAATAAAGCGCAATTACAGTGTATCAATATCGCCCAGATTGATTTTTGGAATTTAAAAAAAAAAAACTATTCTAAAGATAACTATTAGTTCTTATTTCATTTGCCACATGTGGATTAATTATTATTATTTTAATTCAAACACGAAAATTAGCGCCTTTCGATATGACTGGCGTTATAAAAAAAAAAATGCTCGGGATTCAGATAATGTATTTACAGTTTTACTTAAATATTTTAGACCGAGTTTACGTATATGTCTTCGGTGAAAAATAAAAAGCAAGTGCATTACAGAGTGACATTTTTTGAAGTTACCCCACTTGTAATTACGAGAAGCCCTGCTTACCGCGCAAAATGTGAATTACCCGAGGTAGACTGCACAGTTCCGGCAAGTAACAAAACGTAATAATTTTAAAAACACACACTGTATTTAATTCAACCGTAACATTAATCCTGTGATTTATATTTAGAATAAATTCAGGTGTGATTCCATCCAATGATAGTGACCATAGATGTTGTTCCGGACTTTTTATAGATTTATTGGTTACGCTATCCGCCTCACTTAACTTTACTTTCAATTTACAACGAGTGAATGATGAGAAATGGGGAAAAGAAATAGTAGGCTACTTCATCAATCACATTATTGATAATACGTTTGTGCCAATTATAACGTGTTAATATTTTATTTATTCAGAATGGAACATGGAATGCAGTGGTAAACGAGCTGAGACACGGAAGAGCTCACATGATTTTCTCTCCCTTAATAATTAAACCTGAAATTAATCGACATAGCCGAGCCTCTAATCTGATTTTAAATGCCAGCATCGCTATTATGGTGGCTAAGAAGATTGACTTCCCCCCTGCACACGCTATTCTTCAGCCCTTCGATATTCTCACGTGGTTTGTCATTGTTTTCGTGCTCATACAAGTGGAAACCTGGCTCATTTTCGCCTTTGAGTGGTTAAGTCCAAACGGTCTCAACATGAAAAAGATTCTGCCTCAAAGTACATCACTTTAAATATTCATTATTTAACTATTCATTTACATTTAAACTTTGTAGATCATCATTTCTCGTTAACTCAAACGTACTGGTTGGCTCTGACCATGCTGTTCAAGGCCCCCATGCTCACTATTTTCCCCAAAGCATGGCCTTCACGTGTAATAGCTAACGGTTGGGCCGCTTTTGCCCTCATCTTCATCGCCATCTACACGGCTAAACTGGCTAACTTTATGATCACCAAAGAAAATCACCACAATTTTAAAGGAATTTCGGATGAAAAAGTCGGTTTTCAATTTTCTATCTCTAATTTATGAATTTTTTTTTTAACCTATCTCAATTTTTTTTTTCTCGCCTAATTTTAGTTGTTAAAGTCGGGGATGAAAGTTGGAACGGTATCTTTCGAAAGCACCGCAGAAGTCCTCCAAAACGATTTCCCCAAATTGTATCAGCGAATGATACCATTTAATCGAGTCAACGTCAGCGAAGGCATAAAAGCTCTTAAATCAGGGTAAATATATTAGTAATGTAAAAAATTATTATTGCGTCGCGCATAATAATATAAAACAACATCTAATAGAGATTTAGACGCATTTATATACGAGGGATTCGTTCTCGACTACTTTGCCGCCCAAGACGGAGATTGTCAACTGATAACCCTCGACAATCGCTATGTTAAATCCGGCTACGGAATAGTATTTCGTGGGATTGACGGGGCAGGAATGAACAATAGAATCGACCGTCTCGTAGATTCTGGTAATTTACGAACCTCATCTTTTTGCTTAAATTGTATTAACTCTGATTCAATAGGCACCCTATCCGGCTGGCGAGATCGTTGGGTGGGCGAACCGTGTAAACCAAACAGCAATTTCCAAAGCATTTCGTTCAGTCAGTTTACTAGTGCGTTTATTCTATTGGGTTTGGGCGTTGCACTCGCCGCCGTTATCTTCGTCTTAGAATATTGTTACTCGCGCTACATGCTGAGCGTCAATCGTAAACAACGCTCGAAGGAAATAATTAACAGCTGGTGGAATCTCATCACACAGGTTAATCATTTGAGTTTTAAAAACATTTATATAAATACATAATAACATTTTTGTTATTTGGATATAAAATTCAGGTAAGATTCTCAGAGCGAGAGGGTCTGGATGATGCGCCAGTACCACCCGACATTGAAACTATACCCCACCAATCAGCAACTACATGTACATAATTATAAAAACGGTAGTGTCGAATTATATCACTCAGTACATGTATCCGTAAAAATGCAGACCAGCAGCCACCTCAACACATTATTATATTGTAAGTTCTCAGTCAAAACTCGCTAGATACACAGAATAGAGCCCTAACTAAATGTTGTCTAACCTCGCTTATCTGCCCTCATATTGTAAAAAAAATGATGACTAAGGATAGTTTGAACTTTGACTCGTTTGCTCTGAATAATTACTTTGTTTTTATTTCATTCCATTTCATATTCGTCTTCTTCTGGCTACTTGTAATGCGCTACTTGCTCTATTACCGGCGTCTAAGAATATTAATTAAATATCCACTGGATAATTAAGCGCCATAATTATTGTATATTCATGTCAAGAATTATTTACTAGGCGGGTGTCATTTACTCATTGAACTCTTGCGTGAAGCTAAGGTCACCTTCACTTCGATTGAATTAAATTGCTGATAGAAACTTCGTCGTTAAATAAACAGCGTAATTAGATCTTACACATAATATTAAAAAAAAATAATAATTAAGTTTTATTTGCGATTGTGTGAAGCAGATTTTGTTCTGAGGAGAGAAAAAAATTGCCGTTCAATATAATAATTGTTATAAAAATAAGTCTTAAATAATTTCATCTAGGAACTTCTCCAATTAAAATATATTAAGTTTCTAAAATGTGTTAAAATATTATATTTTATGAATCTCATAATAACGATACTATAATAAAAATATTACAGTACTAAAAAAAAAAAATATTATGAAAACAAGTGCGTTACAAAACTAAAAAAATGAAACATTTTCTGTATCTTGAAACTTGTCTACTTTGGTGATTATTAAACGAACCTTAAGTTGCTTTTTTAAAGAAAAAAAAAAACCTCCCAGTGCAATTGACGTAATAAATGCAACCGTGACGTTTCATTAAGTTGATCTCTTATATACCGGTATATTATTTACAGGTATTACCTGATTGATTGTCATGAACCCGTCAAAGTTGCAGCCGTCAAATTTCAAAATGTCTATACTATACTAGCCGGCTTTTTATGCTGATGGTTTGTCGGCCAATTATAAGGATCGGTCAGCTGCAATTTGAGCAACATAATCGAACAAAAAACGCAAATAAAATCAGCCACAAACACTATTAACATCATCAAATGATCTCCGATATCCAGCATAATATTCAGCTGATTTTGTTCGTCCCTCGTCATTGGCCCATTTTGCAGATAAAAGACGACGTTGGTGATGAAAGCCACGCAGCTGATCAAGTTCGACACCAAAATTAAAGTGAAATAACGCGAGTTGGCCCCCGTCACACATTTCATGAGGAACAAACAATGATGTTGCAAGTTACAAAAACAGCGGCCACAAAGTCGACAATGTCGTACACCGGGCACTTTGATGTGCTACAAATAATAAAGTCTAAACTCATTAAAAGGAATATAGAAAGAAGAAACTTGGAAGTACCTTTCACCCAAACAAATGAAATTAATAACGCTTAAAAACGCAAATTCATTCCCTCTTACATCACTGCAAAAATACTCCCAAAACTCTCATATGCTTTCACTCAACTTAAAACCCCTTTTCAATTTTAAAGGAAAAAAACTCAAATTCTCACAATTTTTCTTAAACAATCAGCGAAAACTAGTAACAACATCTTAAACGAAGCTAATTCACAACCACATTACTTAACTCGGGTTTTAGTAGTTTTTGTTATACGAGTGTTAATAGCTACTGTATTGTTTTTTAAAATGATGGTTAGCAATTTCCCTTAAATTTTAATGAGAATTATTAAGGAATCTTTGTATTTACCTCACATTCATCACAGAAATCGCTTCCTTTGACTCCGTCTTCCAACACTTTCCAGTCGCGTTCATAGTCGACGTAAGAACTTGCACTTGTACAGAAGAAAGCGAATAGAGAATAGAACACGAAAACTATGGAGCTCCAAGATAAACCGGTGATTAACAGATCATTTGAAGTCACTGAAAATCGAAATTTACAATATCTCAGTTATGAGAGCACAATATTTGGAATTGTTTTATGCATACCTGGATATAAATACGCAATGTACACGATGAGATTCGAAAGAATTCCCCACAAAAAAACGCCGGCTCGAGCAGGATTGGGCCATTTGGAGGGATGATTGAGTCGGTGTTGCTGCGCGCTGATCCAACACCCAGCTCCCACCACCACGATGATCCAATAAACCATCCGAACCATTCTCCAAAACTCGTAGAAATTGAGGGTAAAAAACAAAGGAACGAAGCAACCCATGACAGGCGCGAGAAAGAGATTGGTGAAGAACAGCCGAAAGGGTCGAGGTTTCCGCGAACTAAGGAACTTTTCCACGACCCGATGAGCGGTTGTGGTCCCGGCTTTTGCCACGTCCAAAGCCGTTTCATTGCGTTGGTTTTTTAATAGCGCGGCGGCGTTTGGACTCTCAGCAACTAACTGAAAACAAATGGTGGCATCGCCTCTCATCGCGGCTAAATGCAACGGCACATTTCCCATCACATCGCGATGAAGATAAGAATTACGCTGAAATTAACAATGAAGAAAAATCACAATTAAGAACAAAAAAAAAATTTATAAAGCAGAATAAAACGTCGGTATTGCGAAATTCAGATCATAATTTTACTTGAACAAGCAATTATACAGTAAATGTTTAAAATTTAATTTTAAGCGCTTTTGACGCACTTAAAATATTTATAGGAAGTTTATTTTCGAAAAATTTCGCAGTACCGAGGTTTTACCAAGATTATAATTAATATTCTTTTATATTTACGTCTCGTCTAAGTAGAAAAGAAGTGGTTTGCCAGTTTCCGTGCAACGCCGCAATATGTATCGGCAGTTGCTTGGCGGAATTAGATATAAAATAAGGCAAATCAAGGGTGTCGTGCAGATAGCACATCACATTTCTGAAATTCCCAAAAAAAAAAAAAAATTAAAAAACCATTTTTTGAGAAAGTCTAATGTCATTATAAATAATTGGTTAAAGTGCAGAAATTACAAAGCAGTTTTTAAAATAAAGTATTTCTAAAATAAACCCGTGTATATTGTTTATAGGCACACCTGTTATTCAATAATCAAAAACTAATCATTGAAATTTTGCTTATCAGATTAAATAATAGTTTTTATGCAACTTGCTTCAATTTCTAAAATGTTTTGACAGTCTACAGTACTCTTAAACTCAATTACAGGTACATGTACCAGAAAGCTAAAAATTAACCTTGCGATTCAATTTACGTGCCGGTAACGTTCCAAACTTGATCTATAAAAATAATTTAAGCTAGATAAAAATTTACGCAAGGTTTTACACTTCTAACATACTGTTTTTCATTTATGTTAAGTTTTGTGCATTATTAATATCTCGCGACATTAAACAGGACCCACTCATTTATTCCTGCACTTTGAACCATGTACAGTAATTTGTCTTACACAGCGTTTCCTTGGGCCGCGAAGTGCATGCACCCGTGTTCGGAGTTGTCGACGGCAGTGGCATCGGCTTCGTGCTTTAACAAGAGACTCACGATGGGTAAACATCCTTTTCTGCAAGCGTAATGCAACGGCGTTTCTCCGCTCTGCGATCGGCTGTCCACTTGAGCCCCTCGCTCGATCAAAAGAGAGACCACCGGAGCGTCCGTGCCTCGCATGCATATCTGATGCAGCAACGACAAACCTTGCCACGCTTTAATACATCAACATTTATTAATAGTGAATAATTTTATTCATTTAATATTAAGTTAGTAGTATTGTTTACCTTTAAAATTGACAACATCGGGGTTTTCATCGAGGAGAAGCCTGACAGCTGACGAAGGAGAGGAGATTATGGTTTGATAAGCGTCTATTAAACGAGAATCCGCCAGCAGAGGATTAAAATCCATTTTATAAATAACAAACGATAATTAATGTAATACGCCTTCTTTAAATTAAAGCAATTCAAAATGATTCACATCATTTTTCTTAACTTTGCAAAACTTTTGGAGCGTCTGCTGCTACTTCTTTAAAAGTTACGGAGAGTGTAAAAGGCCATTATACAATACTATTGCATTTAGCTGGAATACCGTAAGCTACGGAAGCCCAAGTCACACCAGTTATTATTTTTTAATTCTTATTTTTTATTTAAAGAAAAAAATCAACTCTTTTATTTCGTACGTTGTTGTCTTTTTTCCTTCAATAACTACTAATTATATATCTAAAAAAAATCAAAATGCAAAAATTCACGGCGGAGTGCGAGCGATTTTTAATTAACAAATCGCCTTAAACTTAATCTCCATTCGAAAACTTAATAAACAACATAATAAACGAGTACTGTACTGTATACAAAAAGTTAACATAAAAATTTGGGGGTAGAAAAAATCGCGATATAATATATCTACACATAATTATGCATAAACCTCATTCTTTACTTTTAATCCACGCTAAAGCGTCTTTCTCTGAAAAATAAAATGAAAAAAAACAAGAATATCAGCATTCTTTTTTTTTTTTGACAAGTGGTAAATAATATTTCAGAAATTTTACCAATCATGTGACTAATATCCTCTAGCATATCATATCTTTCCATAATTTCAAGGTAATCCAACAATTCCGCCACAGAGGGTTGTTGTCGTTCCCACCAAAGCTCCAACATATCGGCCACTGGATCCGATTTACTCTGAAGAAGTCGGATCAAGTCGTACTCGAAGCCGGCCAACTCGCACAACCCTTGCCAATCTCTTTAAAAATTAACGTCTGGATTGATAAAAAGTTATATTTAAACAATTTCGTATTTTTCACCTGGAAAGCCCAGATGCAGTTGGTAACCGTTCCTGGCGCAGAGCGAGGGAAAGCATTCTTCTACAGGGCAGATTGAGAGCTCGGAGAGGAATTTTGGTGTAATCAATGTGACCCACCTTGTCCTCTTCACTACTTGGATTTTCAATTTTTTTTATTGTTGTAGAATCCGGAGATAAGTTATCGGATGGTATCAAGCTGAGAGCCTGTAATTCCAAAAGAGATTTCTGCATGGTGGGTCTAGGAGATTTGGGAATGGTGATTTCGTGCGGACTAAGAATCTCCAAAGGTCCCGTGTTGTTCATTATTGTAGCGTCCGGAGATGAGTTAATGGTGTAGCCACCGATAGTAGGAGTGTAAAAGTCCGGCGTCTGACCTTTGATGGCACAATACAAACGTCTCCAAAAACTGTTAAACAGATCTATCTTCGTGTAGTCGAAACGAGCCAAATATTTGAATCTGGATGGCAACACGCAAGGTTTGCAAATTATGGGAATCACTTTTCGAGCGTACAAACTGTTATCTAAAAATTACAAAAAGAAATATTAGGAAGAAAATTTCAAAAATGCAGGAAAATAATTGTTATGGTTTGATTAATTATTTTAAACAAAAAGAATTTTTTTTAGAAACGAGTTTAAATTTTTAAATTACTTTCCTCAAGATTCTGTCTTTTTTAAAAAAATGTAATGGAAATATATCTTACCGACAGCCTCTGCTTGAGCAACAACCGCGTGGAACTCGCAGTGTGCATTCGTTAACGAATCCTGCGATACGATTAATAAAATCTTTTCGCACCTTCAAACAAGAAAGGAAAAAAAATTAACTTACAAAAATAATATTTTTGAATGTTAATTAAATTTAAAAAAAAATCTAACTTTTCATTGATTAAGGTCAAATCGGCTTCCGATTCGATGACGCCGGCCAACATATCTCGATCTTTAATAAATAGCCTCAATTTATAATTTACTTCCATCTCGGCGACCATCTGAGACACAAAATCGGCGTCGGAATCGATGTAAGAAACGTAAGCGTCATATTTATCCGAATTATCTTCTCCTAAAATTAAATACCTCTCAATCAAAACTTGCTTTCTTAATAATAATTAAAGGATTTATTTCGATGTTACCATCGGTGGGTGTTGACGGTGGAATTCCAATAGACGAAGTTGTGCTTAATTGCCCTAAAATAGCACAATATAAAAATTACAATAAGGTCAAAATTAATTGAAACAAACAACATCCTACTCGTTATATCTTCTTCGGTAGATCTAACTACATCTATCTTTCGCCCTTCTTTTTCGTTTTTCCTAATATAAGCTAAGGCATCTTTCTCTGAAAAAAAAAACGATAAACAAATTTATTTCGTAACGTATAGGGGAAGAAAATATCGGGAAAAGATTTACCAATCATAGGTCCAATGTCCTCTAGAATATCGAACCTTTCCATAATTTTAAGGGCTTCTACCAATTCCGCTACTGTCGGTTGTTGTTTCGACCAAAACTGCAACATTTCAGCCACTGGATCCGACTTGCCCTTAAAAAACTGGACCAAGTCGTAATCAAAGCCCGCCAACTCGCACAACCCTTGCCAATCCCTTCAATCATAAAAGTGAAACGTATTAACATGTAAATGATATAATAATAATTATCCTCGTAATCGATTTATTAATAATTATATTTTACCTAGCAAGTCCTGAACTAGTGGGTAGTAAAACTCGTTCCTGAAGCAGGGCGAGGGAAAGCTGTCTTCGACAGGGCACATTGAGAGCTCGAAGAGGAATTTTTTCGTAATCAACGTGCTCTAATTCGATCTCCTCTTCATTGCTCGCATTTACAACTTCTTTCGCTTTCTCCATCTTTAAATCAAAGATTTATAAAAATGAGTGTTTTCGATCTTAAGATGAAACTTATTCAATAAATTAATATCTCGGGAGTTAAATTTTAATATCTCGAAGTATCAGTATATATAGCTTTCACAAAGTTGTTGGTGCACTCTGTTTCAAACGCGCGTTGAATAAATGAATTTTCCCTACTTGGAAATCCCAATTTTCAATGCCATTTCCTGTTTGTTATTTTCTTCTTAATAATATTGTTTTCCTCGCTCTGTGATTTGCTCTCCCAAGTTGGGTTTTAACATCTTATTTACAAGTCGCTTTTAATCATTTGACAATTTGTTGTTGCTATTTTTTTGTCTCATATATTTACGCCTGCTCATTGGTCGTGTTTATTTTGTTATTTTGAGATCTCGCTTCTTGTTCTGCTTTCATTTGTTGTGAATTAATCATTTTATTTCGCTTCCGTTTAATTAGTTTCACGAAATCTCCGGACGTAGTAACAGGAATTAAAATCCACATCGTGCAATAATCCGAGTAGCTAATGGCATAGACTAGATGCAATATTATAGACACTTTCCTCATGGAGATGTCTTGCGCCGCGGATCCGCGAGATACTTCTTGAAGATCCAAAAGTAAGAAGTAGGAATTTTGAGCTCATTCAAACTTATAAAGTCCGTATTTTATATGCCGTGCTTCTTGTTCAAAAGCGTTCACGGTATTACTGTACAGACACATCCTGGCATAAAAACAGTTAAAACCCGATTGCACAAGTTTTAATAGTGAGGTTCAAACCGTTATTCAATTTACATTCAAGGCGTCAGAACTATTTTCAGCACGCGTAATTAAAACGCAATACACGT
The DNA here is from genome assembly GCA_034692225.1 of Polydesmus complanatus. NCBI lineage: Eukaryota > Metazoa > Arthropoda > Diplopoda > Polydesmida > Polydesmidae > Polydesmus > Polydesmus complanatus. Next base: position 29,462 of record JAQGAZ010000285.1, on the reverse strand, counting down.
GAGTTCATTCTTCTAATTGGTATTTCCTCGCGTCGAATAAAAGCACAAGTAAAAAATAAATTCTACTTTTATTTTAATGACGCTTTGAAAACATACGTATATGCGCTCGGAATAACAGAATAAAAAGCCGGCGCAAGATCTTCCCGTTCGCTTCTTATTTTTAATCAGCAAAAAAAACCCACCAACTGAGGCGTGCGAAAAGATAATTGCGCCAACTTTTTATTATTGAGATACAGTATTTGAACCTTAAAATACAAAAAAAAAAGAAAGCAACGTTCTTAAAGAACTTCTCCGTCTATCACAAAATATTTAAATCTATCGTATAAAAAAAATAGAGTACCTTAGAATCGGGTCATTCCACGTTCACAATTAGTAATAATTTTCGCAGCACATTAACTCCCTGAACTTAAATTTCATAAAAAAATAGTAATAAAAAAAAAACAGGAAATATCCTTCGTGTTCTTGTTTGAGACGAAGAACGACCCGACCTTCAATTTTTAAAAAGTTTGGTCCCTTAAAGATTTCATTGTGACCGGTCTCATCGCTCGAAGACATTCAAATATTCACATTTTTTTTAGCGAGGGAAGAAACAAGAAGAAAAAAAAAATTCGGTAATTATTATCACAACCACATACGAAATGTATAAATACGAGATTACTATTTGCGCTGTATATTGTAAAGAAAGGTCGAAAAATTTGATAATTTTGAGCTCCGACTCTCCTAAGAAAGTTGACGGCAGTTTTCAACGATCAGAATTTCGTTACTGGTTTTCCTTTCCCTTCCTAAACACAAAAAAAAAAAAAAAATCTCAAAAAAGAAGAAAAAAAAAACAAAAACCGGAGAGAAAAAGATAAATGCGAAGGTTACGGAGAGCTTTTATTTTTAGTAAATCCGCTAAAAGATAAAAATTTCCGTTTTGAAGTGAGTGGACTTTTGTTGGTTTGATTCTTCGGACTTTTTACAGTTAATGAAGTTAATGATGACTTCTTATTTCTCGCGTTTTCGATGGTGGGTTGTGGCGACGTTTTCCCGCTATTAGGCGCGGAAGTATTATTGGTCTCGGGAGAAGGACTCAACCTGATGGTCTGTTCCGAAAGAGATTTCTTGGTGAGTCTCGGAGATCTGGAATTGATCATTTCGTGCGGGATTAGAATCTCCGGAGACGTAAGGGGGCGGAAATTCAAGAGAGGTCCCGTGTTGTTCATTATTGTAGCGTCCGGAGATGAGTTCATGGTGTAGCCACCCGTAGTAGGAGTGTAACCGTCCGGCATCTGACCTTTGATAGACCAATACAAACGCCTCCAAAAACCGTTAAACAGATCTTTCTTCGTGTAGTCCAAACGAGCCAAATATTTGAATCTGGATGGCAACACGCAAGGTTTGCAAATTATGGGAATCACTTTTCGAGCGTATAAACTGCTATCTACAATTAACAAAAAGAAGTATATTAGTGATAAAAATTTAACGGCATGATGATACTTTCAAACGGATAGAAATTTTTTAAAAATCAGTTTAAATTCTAACTGAAAGGAAAAATTAAAACCGACATCTAAAATTGAGAAATTCCGACGTAGCAGAAATATTAAGTTTATAAAATGCCAAACTTTTAAAATATATTAAAAATAAAGTTCTGAGGTATAAAATCAATAACTTTAAAATATACTGTAATATATACCGGGTATTATAAAAAAAAATAATCTAAAATAATGAGAGTTATAAAAACAAGTACCGTATAGCCAAAAAATAATTAAAGTACAGTGGTATTAAAATTACGAAAAAGTAAACACATTTCATAATGTAAAGTAATAAAACTACATAATGAAAAGTAATAAAGTTCAAAAGTAAATAGACGTCAATTTCATAGGATATCTCTCAACATCGAACCAATTAACCCTCAAAAAAACAAATACCGGTATTTGGGTTTATTTTGAGAAGTCTGGAAACTAAAAAAAAAACCCAACCAAATTCAATCAAAATGTTTGAGATAATTATCATTCTGTAACATTCCTCATACATGTAACGCTTTGAACTTTACAAATTCGGCCTTGGAGTTGACAACTTATCAATAATTACAAAAAAAAAAAAAAAAGAAGTTAATTCGAGTAATTGTGTACTTTGTGACAGCTCAATGACAGTCAATAAACTTGAAAAAAATATGAAACATGCCGTAAGCTCGCGGAAGTGAAGAGGCGAGAGAACGGATCGTTCAGCGAGTCTACCAAACCCTACAAAAGATGACTTGCGCATCTCAATAATTATTTGGAATTACGTGTCTATCGAACTTGAGTCATTTTAAACAAAATTTAAAATTATCAATCAACTTGTACGGAGTAATAGATATGAGGTGTAGTAAACAAACTTACTTCATAAATTTCAAAAAATTATTTAACTTTTTGTAAAATTTAAATTGTCTTCTATTTCAAAATTAATTTTTAACGATCTTTCGTTTTCCGAGTAATACTGCATAGAAAAAGAAATCAACATGCAATTCCAGGTACAGTAAATAATTTTAAAAACCAAATAGAACTCTTTTAAATTGACATTCCCATAAAAAATTATTCAAGCAACAAAATTCAAGTTTCTCTCCATAATTTTAAAACTAATAAGCTAATACTTAATAGCACGTTTAAGTATTTGGAACACAACGTAAGATAAAATTATTAATTCCAGAAGTGTAGTTAAAAATATTAACGAGATGAATGAAAGTGTCAGGGTCAACAGGTCTTTGACACTTTCCGTCAATCATTCATTTACATCAAAATCACGTATAGACATTAATTTTCCTTTACAGGTTTGTCTGCGAGTCATTGATGCGTAAATTAATGACCTAAAAATAGATTCTAACCTCAACTATCGTTAAGTTAATTGCGTAAATTACTTTCCTCAAGATTCTGTCTTTTTAAAAAAAAAATACATACTGAAAATTTAATGTTATGTCTTACCGACAGCCGCTGCTTGAGCAACAACCGCGTGGAACTCGCAGTGTGCATTCGTTAACGAATCTTGCGATACGATTAATAAAATCTTTTCGCACCTTCAAATAAGAAAAAAAAAAAATTAACTTACAAAAATAATATTTTTGAATGTTAATTAAATAAATAAAAAAAAATCTAACTTTTCATTGATTAAGGTCAAATCGGCTTCCGATTCGATGACGCCGGCCAACATATCTCGATCTTTAATAAATAGCCTCAATTTATAATTTACTTCCATCTCGGCGACCATCTGAGACACAAAATCGGCGTCGGAATCGATGTAAGAAACGTAAGCGTCATATTTATCCGAATTATCTTCTCCTAAAATTAAATACCTCTCAATCAAAACTTGCTTTCTTAATAATAATTAAAGGATTTATTTCGATGTTACCATCGGTGGGTGTTGACGGTGGAATTCCAATAGACGAAGTTGTGCTTAATTGCCCTAAAATAGCACAATATAAAAATTACAATAAGGTCAAAATTAATTGAAACAAACAACATCCTACTCGTTATATCTTCTTCGGTAGATCTAACTACATCTATCTTTCGCCCTTCTTTTTCGTTTTTCCTAATATAAGCTAAGGCATCTTTCTCTGAAAAAAAAAACGATAAACAAATTTATTTCGTAACGTATAGGGGAAGAAAATATCGGGAAAAGATTTACCAATCATAGGTCCAATGTCCTCTAGAATATCAAACCTTTCCATAATTTTAAGGGCTTCTACCAATTCCGCTACTGTCGGTTGTTGTTTCGACCAATACTGCAACATTTCAGCCACTGGATCCGACTTGCCCTTAAAAAACTGGATCAAGTCGTAATCAAAACCCGCCAACTCGCACAACCCTTGCCAATCCCTTCAATCATAAAAGAGAGACGTATTAACCGTAATCGATTTATTAATAATATATTTTACCTAGCAATTCCTGAACTAGTTGGTAAAAGTCGTTCCTGGAGCAAGGCGAGAGAAAGTTGTCTTCGACAGGACACATTGAGAGCCCGAAGAGGAATCTTATCGTAATCAGCGCTGTGGGAGACTTTCTCTTCTTCGCTGCTCGGATTTATACCTTCCTTCACTTCCTCCATCTTTAAATCAAAAGTTTATTCATGTGCACGAAAGTGGAATTCAATAGATACGACCGAAAAGCGTTGATAATTAGCGAGACATTTTGGCTCATCTGACATCAAAATAAACAAAATGGCACTGAGAAAGTTTCTCAGCGAAGGAGGAACAAGACGCCAAACAGATGGAAGCGACACCTAGCGAGCACCGTGTAAAAAAAAGCGTATCGAACGATGCGCTCGGTTTTCAGATTGCGCAATCACTGTTTAGATCTTGCTACAATGTAGTTCTGTTTACTGTTGACTGTACAGCAGTAAACATTCTAATGATCATGACCAAATTTCCGTTTTTCAACGGGACAACCCCCCTCCCTTTGGTTTTTTCGCAAATAAAAGGTTAACTTTCGAAGTACTGTACCTGAGAAAAGTTTACAGTAATTAAAAAAAAAAAACTTTGTGGAGTCCTGGCGCATACTTTCGACCTATGTTTTGCTCTCCTCGAAAGAAAATAATATTCAAAATATAAAAATAAATAATATTGTTAAAAATTTTATCACAACAATTAAAATAAAGTATAGGCCAAAATGAAAATTAAGGTTGTTTTCCACCAACGAAAATCTTTACCAATCACTTCATCCTTACCGCGGTACTGTTTATTTGAATTGTCCGATTAAAAATATTAATATTTGCTCTGTTTATTTTATTTTTTATTCAAGATTAGTTTTTCATCCCTTTTAGAATAACTCACACAGTAAAAACATTTTTTCCCCCTTCGCAATATAATTATAAATTCATTTTTCGTATGGTACTTCAAAAAATAAACTTTTCAGCAAAAATGTAACATTTCGTAAATATTTATTATGAATGATAACGCTTTCCATCATTCTGTAAAGATATGTAACATTTTTTTTATTTATTTATTTTACAATAATATACTTTTTAAGATTTTTGATCAGCCATTCTCTTGCGAATTTCTTCCACCAAGTCTTGTTCACCGCACACCATGTTACTTGGAACAGCAACATCTGAAAACATTCGTAATAATTATAGTTTAAAAAGAAAATATAACGGAATAAATAAATAAATGTACCAATTTGTTTGGGATAAGCCAAATTCAAATTCTTCATTATATTAATAAATTCGTCCTTGGATTTACTCAAACGTGGATTATACTTCTTCTCTTCACCAACAGTCGTCACGGTGAAACCTTCGTACAAAAAAAAAATAAATAAATAAATGGCAAAAAGAGTTATAATTAAGTATAATAATTCATTGTTTATGGTCGTCGGAAATATTATGCAGGTATTTAACACAGTAATTATAATAAGTTAATTATCTAAACACAAATAAATAATTAGTTTTAATTAATATTAGAACAACAACCTACTACAGTATAATTATTATTCATATTGTTCTAGAGAATCTAGACTATAATTATTCTTCATATTATTCTAGATAATCTAGAAAATATTAATCATGCCATCAAAAATATTTTAATTAGATAAAAAAAAATATATATAATATCAAAACTTAAGTCAAAACCAAAAAAAAAATGATGCACCGGTAATTAATTTAAATAAATTCTGTAATAGAAATGTTAATGCTTTTTACGTTAAGTTTGGGGAAAAAACTTTAATTTTTTTTAAAAATTTAAAAATGCAAACCAAATCAGTTAAAAAAATTACTAAATTTCCAAAATATTAACGAATACTGCAATGAAAAAAAAAATCTTATTATTCCGAAGTCCAATAATTTCAAAAATTAAGAAGAAATTAATAAAAAAGTGTAAAAAAAAATGCAAAAAGAATAAAATTCGAAACAGAAGAAACCAGAGTATGATCAATTCTTAGAGCCCAGTAAAAAGTTAATTCAGAGTTAATTATAATTATTACTAGTAAAAAAATTATTTAAATTACTACCATAATAATTATTCATCTTATTCTTAATAATTACACCAATTAACGGTTAAAGAAAATAGAATTATGATTAATAATTTCTTACAATTAAAACGAATTTATAGATAAAATGACGAAAACCGGAACTTCAGTTTTCTTTAGTCTAAGAATCGAACGTATAATTTAAAAATCTAATAATAAAATTAAACCTAATAACCTTTATAATCGTGTGCCGGATATAGTTTGGTCTCATCCGGTAAGCTAAGTATTTGAGAATGAACGGAATCGTACAAACGAGAAGCGTCACCTTTACAAAAAAATCATTGTATTTTTCAGAATTAATTTATATAATAATAAAAAAAAATTAAAATAAAAAAAAACCTTGTTGAAAGTCAGTTCTACCGCAACCGCGTACTAATAAGGCATCGCCGGTGAAAGCCATAGCTTCTCGATGACAAACGTAAGTTAAACATCCTAAAAAAAAAAAAAAAGGGTCAACAATATTTTTCTAATTATTTTTATTATAAACCACCGTCTGCATTTACCGTTCGTGTGACCGGGTGTACCTCTAACTTCGATTTCAATGTCACCCACACTTATTTTATCGCCGTGTTTCACGTAAACATCAGCTTTGGCAGTGGTGATTTGTGCGATGAGGCTCTGGCACTCCGGCAACCTCTGTTTCAAGAGACCGGTACCCGTCACGTGATCGGCGTGCACGTGAGTGTTGGCTATACCCAAAAAAACTCATTTTATACGACGTAATAAATTATTATTTTATTCAGTTGGCACCTGCGTAAATGAGGTTAAGGTTTAACTCTTTGACGATCTGCACATCTCGATCAGCCAATTCGTAAACGGGATCAATGAGAATGGCCTTTCTCGACACTCCGTCCGCCAACAGATAGGTGTAGGTGCAAGACTCACGGTCGAATAACTATAATAGAAAACAATTTAAAAAAAAAAATTATTATAATCATTTCATCTGCGCGGGATAAACAGTTTGTGAAAAGGTCAGAAACACGATGAATATTATATAATATTATTTTATGGCGATATAGCCTAATCAAAGATAGATCCCCCGTTATTATTATCTTGGAGATAAGATAAAAATAAAAACAAGCTGCATGGCACAACGCCAAAAATGACTATTAATAAGAACCACTTTACTTAATATCACCTGAATGAACAGTAAAAATCATCGAAGATAAAAATAAAATGAAAACAACTTTTTTTCTTCTCTCTTAACAATAAATTTTGATTATTTCTTTTCTCACCTAGAAATTATCATAAAAAAAACCATTAAAATTTCTGCATGTTAATTAGGACATATCAATCACTTTTCTAAAAATGATCGGAATGGTAGTAATAAATCTCCAAAGTTTAAAATTAATATTCCTATTCAATCATTAGATAATAATTAAGAAATCACAACTTATCGCTAATTTCTTTTTTTTTTTTAACGTTTACTTGACATTTTAATTATTAAATCAAACAAGTAGCTTGAAAACGTCAAGCTAGTTTCTATTACCGTATATTTAAACAATCTTGATCGAATGACTAATTAAATACACGTAAAAATTAATTCTCTGGTTTTAAGGTCATTCTAATGGTAACTATACGTGCAATGTCGAACATGAAAACAAACTCGACGATATTCTTGAGTCAACTTTCCTCTCTAAATATCTATATAGACGATTCCTCAGATCTGAAATATAAAGACTTAAAACATTATTATAGACTTAACTAATTATTATAGAACCTCCCAGGTGCGTGATATTTTGTACACGTTTTATTTTATATTTATAGCTACTTTCTCAACGGTTTTCTGAACCTAAAAACTTAATTAACCAAGTCGGACGAGATACTAAATGACTATATATTATGGTTTTTACCTGTCGAAAAATGAAATGTTTCCCCGTTCCCGAACTCATGGTGTTTAAATTTCGTGCAGAAGTGGTTCCCGAATTGTTGGTAGCCGCGGCTGATTGCTGAAGGAGTTTGTGCTTGTTCTGCGCCGCCAGCACCTTGCACAGGCCTCGATGAAGTTTCTCCTTGTTTTTGACGGAAGCGTTCCGTAACACTATAGTCAGCAGAGTCAACATTATTTAGGCGGAAGTTTTGTAATTCTGTTAAAAAATTTTAAAAAAATATATATAATTAATTTGCGGCTTCGAAGCGTTCACGTCTATAATAATTATTCAAGATTCCGTGTGTGCGCTTTCGAGAATTATTATTAGCGAATGAATATGCAAGAGGAAGTTACAAGATTTTATACATCCCCGAGTACAGTATTTGTACTCATTTGCAGCGTCAGATCGATAACAAACATGCTCATTCGATGAAGACGTTGGGCGTGGTGCTTTTTATAGGAAAAGATTTTTGATGGGAGGTTTGCCTATATCCTTTAGTTTACTTTTATTATTGACTGAATCTTCGCAAAAACCGAAGGTCTTTCTTCTTCGTCTTCTTCTTGCAGAACTTTGTTTACATAGGATTATGCACCCACTCGCACGTACACAATTTAAATAAATATTGGAGAAATATTCATCTTTTTCGCGAGTCTATATTTAGCACCGCACACTTTCATGGAATTGAGATAACATGATTAAATAGAAATTTAACTATAAAAATAATGCGATATAAACTTTAATTTCCACCCCCCAAAAGCCGAGTTTATAAATCAGCTGATGGAGTTTGACGGATGCGCTTACTCCGTTACGGAATACCTACGTAAATATAGTGCTCAGATTTTAAATGCAAGGGTATTGTGACGCGCACATACTTTTTGAACGCTACCTACCACTGCCATAATGTATAGCAATATATTTTCCTATACGTGATGGCATTAAAAGGCGATGTTCACAAAGTCAGTCATAATACCCAGCACAAAAACTATCGGGGGTTTTTTCCCCCATAATTTATACTTTTTCTCACGCAATTTCTTGAAAATGCCTACTATATATTATTATTATGCAACGAATAAAGTTTCCAAACAACATTCTTTTTTTTATAATTATCAAAATAATTTTTAATTTAAATTTTAAAAATTGAACGTAATAATAATTAGCAGAGTTTGCGAGAAAATTTTTAAAACTTCAATAGACCTACACTGTATAGACTTTGACAAAACTTGCATTATTTTTTTCCCCCCCACTCTTCCTGTCACAATTATTATTATTATTATTACGGTAACTATCACAATCGTTAATTAAAATTCAAACCGAACAATTCGCAACACGGCACCATAAAATTTCTATAATGTAATGTTGAAACCGTATAGAGCGATCCCTGGCAGCACACTCTTGGATTTATAATAATAACTTTTGTGTTTTAAAAATAAATATTTTTCCCTCCCTCCCAACAAATTTCATTCTTAATAATAAATCGCGTACTGGTACTTTTTTGTTACCTTATTTTATCCTTTTGAGTTTGTTCTTCTGTATTATTATTAGAAGAAAATATCAACTTTTTTGTAGGATAATTTTCTACGGTACTCATTTTTTTTTTTAGTATCACATATGGTATTTTGTTTTTCTTCTTCTTCTTTTTTTTTGGGTTTGTATTTGTGTGTGTGTGGTTTATTTCATTAGCTGCTAAACATCGCACTAAAAATATTGTGTGTAGTATTATACAAATACAACTTTTTATATAATAATTATTTTTTTTTTTATCCAGAAAGTGGATGTAAATCTACTCGAACTTTTTCAGCCGAACTTAACATTCCTACCGTCGGATAGAAACCGCCCACGGGAATATTTACTTCTTTACTACCGATAAATTTCCCGTTTCTAGTAAAAAATACCTGCACTTTTTTCTTAGTTTCTTTTTGTTTGTAATTATTGGAATACTGTTCGTCGTCCGAACCGTCAGCCGAATCGTGGTCTTCGTCGTCGGGGATCAAATATTCTTCGTACACGTTACCAGAGTTTGGAGAAACTTCTTGAGAACCGTCGCTTTCCAAGTTGTTCTCGAAATCTCGAGGGAAAATTATTCCGCAACCCATTATATCGCCTAATTTTTTTTTAAAAAAAAACATTTTTGCTTCAGGATTAAAAATTATTTATTTATCAAGATTCAATTATTAACCTTTATGGCATTTTGGACCGAAAGACTCTCCGACTCCGCTACCAACAAACACTTTTCCATCATCTGCAAAAAGATTTAAAAGTTTCGCTGAGTATTTGAGAAATAATAGTTTCTCTACAAACTTTTACTGAAATATTTTCCAATTAAGTTTTCTTACCAGCGTGATATGCAATGGAACCGTTATTCCAACCAGGATGACGATTTCTTGGATAATTCTTGATATTCATAAAAAAAATTTTTTTGATTATTAATTCAACAAATAAAACATACGAAATAATGACTTACCGGTCGTGTTAAACCGATTGCTATAAAACAGTTTTCTCCTGGATCTACGATTTCAATTTCGAAATAATGACAGGTAGTGTTTAAAGGTTGTCTGGCCTGAGCTAAACCAACGTCGATAATGCTTTGTCCACGCCCGATATATTCCAGTATCTACAAATGTATGTACAAATTTACTCTTCAAAATTCGAAAAAAGCTTGTTTTCGATTTTTTGTTACTTGTTCGTTTAATTTAATATCGTGCAATCTAGCCCAATCTTCTTCCTGCCCGTCAACCGACATCAGAGTTTCATCTTCCCGAATCCATTTCGTATTCTTGGTGATTCTTATTTCTTCCCCAGCCGACGTCATTCCCACCGCTGGATACAAGCCTTCGCCATTCAATTTCAGAGAAATCGTAGTTACCTCAAAACAAAACATTACATTAACCTTTCTCGTCAATTTTTCGTTCATCTTTTTATTGATCGGATACCTCTTTTCCATTTTTTGAGAAAAATACAGGCACTGAAGGTTTTGATGAGTCTTCATCTTGAGACGGCATTTTTTCAAAGTGAATTCCACAACCTATCCGATCCCCCATTTCGCATTTAAAAATAAAATTTGATCCTTTTGAACTTCCTTTATACACTCTAGAATTACAAAATACTTAGGTAATTAAAAAACAAGAAAGAATTCGAAAAAAGAATTTGGAAGTTAAATTCCTTACTTTCCATCTTCGACGTTGTAAGCTACTGAATCAGGTAAACATCCCGGCTGTTTATCTAGGGGATATTTTTGCGGCACTAAACCTAAATAAATTCCACTACGAACACCCGTGTCGATGATTTCAATTTCGAAATAATTGTGATCGGAAAAGAGTGGTTGTGCCCCGATGTAAACGCCGACTCGATCACCGTTATCCGACGCGTACCTACACATTCCAAGATCAAATTACCTTAGTACGAGTATCATATCAGTTAAATACCAACGTCATTTATTAATTACATACCCTAATAAATCCCCGTCTATATTTATTCTTTCGTGTCGAGCCTTCGAATTAACGCTGGAATCGCCTTTTTGTTTCCACATTTTCATCCAACTGAAGCGCGAAAGTCTTATTGATACGCTTTTATTTTCCGTAAATAATTCATCCATAGATCCAAAAGAACTAAAAATCTGCCTCCGCCATAAATTCCACAGTTTTTATTAATGAAATAGTTATTTAAAAAAAAATATTATATTTTTATAGCGTACCTTTTTAACCAAATAAACCAGGTTCGGAATGGCACAATTTCTCATGTGCAAAGTAGTACTTGCGTTGCTGTTGATATCTCTTCGATCAATAATTGCAACATAAGAATTAGAATTAACGTTTCCGCCTCATAAAAGTTTGACTTTTCGCTTCATAGTAGCGAATAATATTGATATTTGGCGATAAATCGCCGGACATAATTTTAAGATTTCATGAAATTCATCTACAAACAAAAGTCAAAAGCAAGTCCATGTTAAGAAATGATAAACCTTCGGCGCACCCACTTCTGCGCAACTCGCCGAAAAAATTTCCCAGTTTTACGTCATCAGGATTTGTTTACGTCAGAACTCCCATACGTCATCAAGCTACCGTAATAATAATTTTATCGTCATGGAAATACATGTACAGGCAACTTTTTTTTTTTAAATTAATTATCTGGAGTATAAAATAAAAAAAAAATAAAATAATAATAATTTGGTTGATTTTTTTGATTGTTTATGGTTTACTGTATAATATTTTCTATCACGTATTAGTGGAATAAAACATTAAAACGTTTTCACAAGCCTTACATTAATAAATTTAATTAAAAGTAAATACCAGTTTTTTTTTAAAAAAAGGCCAAATTTTTAATCAAATAATAATAAAACTACAAAATAATTATTATAATAACTATTTAAACTATTTCTGGACGACAAAAATACATTGTTATTGTATAATGGCTTAAAAAAAATTTATTTATTTATTTTTTTAATAAAAATTAATTTAATAAATCCTTTAAAATTTTAATTAATGACTAAAATTTTAAATATTTGTAAAAAGTAAGGTTATCGGTAACAAGTTTTATTTTTTCAACTGCAGTCAAACTTGTTTAAAGCGAAAAACCTGTCTAACACGAAAACGGACATGAATTTTGCGCACCAAAGCTGTTAGAAACACTGATTAAAACGGGGAATAAAACTCATTATTTAATGAAAATTTAAGAAAAAAAAAAAACCACATAAAAATTGCTAACTTCAAAAATCAATTACAAAATAGAATATAGCGGAACTAGCACAATATAATCTATTTAATTTTAAAAGCCCCTTATTTTAAATGCATTTCGTCTTAAATAAAACAAGGAAATGATTTTTAGATATTGTTTTTCTCCGTGATTTTGCAATATAAGTTAGTTCTACATTTCTTTTTATTTCCCAGAAAATTTCTAAACCGGAAATTTTAAATTTTCTCCACACTCAGAAATATTATTGTAATAATTAATAATTGTCCGATACAAATCAGGAAGAGAAGAAAATTATGTCCGGCGAAACTTTTAAATTGTGCAAAGTGACAGCTGCTTTGGTTCTAATATTGAAGAGCGTGGCTTATCGAGAAAACGAGTGTTGTCATAGCAGCAGCGTAGTAAACAACCAGCTACCGGTACCTGTACAGTCAATACGAGATTCCACAGAAACAGTCCAACGTGTGCACGGGAGAAAAATACCTCGAATCCAATGCAACACATAGGGCTTCCCTAACATTAAACGCTCCACCCCCGCCATATACTCCGCCCCAGCCCCCCTTCCCCCCTCCACCTACTGTATGTAGAATAATGCTTCTAGTAATAACTTGTCATACGTCACGTGTTGTTGTCCATTTGTGAGTCTCACGGAATGTCCTTTTTCAATCCACTAAATGCCTCCGTCGAATGAAAATGCGAACGATGGATACGAATCGGCGGTGCTCCTACTGCTGCCACACTCCACTCAATTCATTGGAATTAATTGAGGATTCAATCACATTTTTATAAGCCAGTTAATTAAATGCGAGCGGTGTTGATTGCCACTCATTAGTGGATATTAATAATATATATATACGCGAAAAATGTGCCAATGGAACGATGAATAGGTGACAGGAAATAATCAGGTTAAGAATTTTTTTTAATTATTGTTTAAAAATGCAATTTTTTCCGACTATTTTAATTTTTAAATGAATAAAATAGTTTTTAGATTTCAAATCAATGTTTAATAATTATGTTTAGTTTTAAGATAATTAATGCAAAAAAATGCATATATAAAATTAAATTAAGTTTTATTTATTATTAAAAACAACAAAATTAATAGTAAATTTTAATGTTTACAAAATAATTTTTGCATAATAATTATTACATGTATTGAAAAGTTGGTTAAAAATATTTTTTTCTTAATTATTCTTAATTTTTTTTTTAGTTAGTAATAAAATAATAATAAAAAAAATGTATTAAAAAGTTTGAAAAATAAATTTTGGGACAAAAATTATAATTAATTTCTACTAATTTTTATCAAGTTTTTCAATGAAATTAAATTCTCTTTTTTTTTTTTTTTTTAAAAAAAGTATGTATTACTCAACCTAATTTCTTGAAAGCATTAAACTTTTTCGATTTTTGATATCAATAATAAATTATTCTTTATAAAATGCGTTTTCTTGAATTATTATGATGCATTTGAATCTATATATAACTTCCGGTACTAACCATAATTTAGATTAAACCATTACGAAATTAATAATTGAGTAAAAAAAAAAATATTATTAATGATTACTCCGTATTATACATAATATGTTGCTAAGGAATTCGACAATGACATACGATTGGAGTGATCGATAAAGTCAACGTGGTTTATAACGTCTACCGCTCTAAATATGAACGGTGGGAGAAAAAAAAAAAAATAAAATCGATCGCGCCTAGGGACACACGTTAACCGAACATAATTAATACCCTCACGCTATTAATTAACGTTCGTTAATTGCGCCTCAGCTAGCGATTAGAAGTTAATTACGGAGCAAATTATTGACCTTCAGCGGGGGTGTTTTTTTCGCATTCGTTTTTATCAATAAAATATGGATAAAATATTAATAATTATTATAAAAATAAAAAATAAAAAAAAACTTGAGTTAAAACGTTTAATTAAATATCGGTACAAGAAATAAAATAATATTGAGAATTGGTTACAATAAAAAAATTAAAATGTGCAAGAACTTTTATTGGTTAAAACGAAAATAAATAATTTAATTAACATTTTTTATCTAAGCAATATTTCATTTTCATTATGTTAACTGCAAACATTTCATTTTACCAATCATATTTTTCAATATAAATTTAAATATTTTTTTTGTGCTATTGACTCATTTAATTAGATTAAATAAAAACTCAAAACAATATCGTTATGCCGATACCAATCATATTTTCCCATTAAAAATTAAAATTTTTGTCATTAAAATAAAATTTTTCTTTAAATTGACCAGTAGATGTACTGTATTTTCGTAAACATTAAATTAAATTAGAGTTAAATGGAAAGCCCACATACTGTATATACTGTACACTTGCCGGTACTACCTGCCTATAATAAAATTCTGCTCAGATTATAACATTAAAATTCAAAACCATTTGTCATTAAATTTCAAAATCCGTTTTAATGAAACTATTTTATTGATAATTTCGAACTACTTGCTGTATAATAATAAATAACGTTTATTTTAGTGTAAAATGAATATGCAAATTGTGTCAATCGCACTTGGTCAAATATTCGTTGGATAAAATATTGAAAAAGCATAGACTTAAATTATTTTTAACGATCGCTAGATATAAATATATAGGTGCGACAGCTCATATTTCCCTTCGCCCAAGAAAGAAAGAAAGAAAAAAAATCGATTAAAAAGGAAAAATCGAAGGCTTTTTGTTTGTAATAATTGATCGGTTTAGGCTCATCGGCAGGCAACAGTGTATATTATGAGCACGCCCACTTGTAGAGACCATGACAACAACCAATCCCGTTGGCATGCACGCACTTGTGCCCGTGAAATACGCGCGTACTTTCTTGGTCCCCCATCGTCTAGCGTCACTCCCTATCCCCCCTCTGCACCCCCAACCACCACTCCCTTAGCACTTGGAAGCGTGGCTTTGCTTGTGATCCACTTTCGGTTGGGAAGGAAACTGGGTCAATAATGTGCTTGGACAAACAATTGCTTCACACACATAAAAACACCACTCTTTTTTTTATATATATTATCAACATCATATTAAATTAATAAATGCACATAATAAAAACCGTTTGGGGGGGAGGGGGAGTTAATTATAAGTTTTGCCGGTTTACAAAACCGCAGCTATTATGCCCGGAACACACTTCATGAAGGATGCGCATCTACCGGTAGGAAAACTTAACATTTGATGTTAGAAGAAAAAACGCGAGCTATGCTTTAACATGAGAAATAAATTTAATAACAAAATTATCGTTATTGAGACATAAAACTATTTTAATCTAACCTGTACAGTATAACTTTTTTTAATTGATACGAACTATTAAGCCGGCAGCTTATTAATAGTTATTATACTTGTAGTAGGCCCACGTGTATGATGACTCTCAATTAGAGGGAAGTTTTGGATTCACATAACATATTTCTCATATTTTGATCAATATGTAATTAATGAAATATTTTCTAGCTCTAATTGGAAGTTTTCAGAATAGAAATGTGTTTCGGGTATTGGCTTAATTAACTTGATTTTTAATTATGACGTAATAAGTGTACTGTACTGCATTATTTATGATTTTTTTTTAATTGACACTATGAAATATTGAATTATTAAATTTATTTAATAATTCGCCAATTATTTTGCCCATTATAACTTCTGAAAATATGTCAATTGCAAAGCTGTTTTTGATAATAAAAACCTTAGAAATACAATACAGTATTCAATTTTCCAAACTTGAAATTTTGTTGACGTTCAAAATTAAGTAAATATCAATTTAATTTTTTTTTTATTATAGTGGGTTAAATAAAGGTTAAAAAAAATGGCTAGCGAATCAGTAAAAGTAATTGTAAGATGTCGCCCTATGAATCAAAGGGAACGAGATAAAAGCGCCAAGGTAATAAAATAAAAAAATACAACACAAAAATATTACTAATCCATTCTTTTGTTGTTGTTATTGTTGCAGTCTGTAGTATCCATTGAAAGTCGAAACAACGGTATAAATCAAGTATCGATAGTCAATCCCGGCGATAGTAACGCCCCTCCTAAAGTGTTTTTCTTCGACGGTGCTTACGGTCAAGACTCGACCACCGAGCAGATCTACAACGACATTGTTTACCCACTTGTGGAGGTATATATTAAAACACTAACCCATTAACTCAATTAACAAAGCGTTTTACTCTTGATTGTAACGCGCGTAGGGAGTGATCGAAGGCTACAATGGCACCGTTTTCGCCTACGGACAAACGGGATGCGGCAAATCCTTTAGCATGCAAGGGATTGCCGAACCCAGCTGTCAACGGGGGATTATCCCCAAGGCCTTCGAACATATCTTCGAAACCATCAGTACCATCGACAACACAAAATTCCTGGTCTACGCCTCCTATTTGGAGATTTACAACGAAGAGATTCGGGATTTGTTGGGAAAAGACTCGAAAAAGAAGCTGGATTTCAGGGAGCACAGCGATAAAGGAGTTTACATCCCAGGTACCACTCTCCTAAATTTTATCTGTTATAGTCCGCCTTTCGCTTTATTTTAAACGTTGATTTGAAATTGTTTTAGGCTTATCTACTCACTTGGTTCACGATGTGAAAGAGTGCGAAAAAATCATGGCCAAAGGTTGGAAAAACCGTTCGGTGGGTGCGACGCTGATGAACGCCGATTCCTCCCGAAGCCACTCCATCTTCACCGTGTCTCTGGAGATGATGTCCACGGGAGATGAGGGCGACGGAGGAGAACACATTCGAAGGGGAAAACTCAATCTAGTAGATTTAGCAGGAAGCGAGAGGCAGACAAAAACAGGCAAATTATTATTTTCTTAATATCCTTCCTATGTTGTTTTTTTTTTTTTTTGATACATGTAGTACTTGTACTTAATAAAGTTGTATATCTTTTTATTTTCTTAGGAGCGAGTGGAGACAGACTTCGAGAGGCCAATAAAATCAATTTATCTCTATCCGCGTTGGGAAACGTTATTTCCGCTTTAGTAGATGGCAAATCCAAGCACATTCCTTACAGAGACTCCAAGTTGACACGCTTACTGCAGGTAAATTCGATTAATTCCCATTATAAAAACCCCCCCTTTTAATTAAAAAGGGGTCTCGCCTGAGGTAGGACTCTTTGGGCGGCAACACCAAGACCCTGATGGTGTCGTGTCTTTCGCCGGCGGACGAGAACTACGACGAATCACTCAGCACGCTACGTTACGCCAATCGAGCCAAAAATATCAACAACAAACCTCAGATTAACGAAGATCCGAAAGACGCTTTGCTCAGACAATTACAAGAGGAAATTAAGAGGCTCAAATCTCTCCTAGTCGGCCAACCGTTGGTGGAAAACGGTACGTCGCAGCTGAGCGAGCGGTCGTATAACGGCGAACCCATCGCCGATCAACAGGTGCAAACGATGAGCCCGGAAAATGAAGTGAATAATAATAACGTGGATATAAATGAAGAAAAAATTAAATTAAAAATGGTAAGATAATATTTTAATTTTTAATTTTTGGGCAAGATTTTTAATTAAGAGGAATCAAATAATCTCAGGAGTACGATCAAATGATGAAGGAGCTAAAAGAACGGTACGAAGAAGAGCATAAGAGCAACACCAAACTCCAAGAAGAAATCCTCCGCATGCAGACTCAATACAACAAAGAATTGAAGAAACTGGATGAGCAAACGAATCATCAGGCGTTGCAAACCAGTCCAACCAACGATTCAAAGTCTCCGAACATCAACATCGACGACGCTTTGAAAAGGTTAAAGCCATTCAAAATAATAATAATAAAATAAGCTTTAAAATGTAGTAAAAAAATAAATTTCCCGGTTTCAGGCTTCAAGAGTTGGAAGAACAAATGGTGGGCGGGGAAAAGGTGCACGACAAAGAGTTGAAAGAGAAGCGGGTGAAGAAGAAGAAAGCGGCCGAGAAGAGAATCAAGTTATTAGCAGGTGGATCCAGTCGTATCGTAAGCTTAAACCCGTCACTCGCTCTCAATTTTAACTTTTTTTGGCTTTCGGCTGTACAGACGCTTTGCAACAGGTGGACGAGGACGATAAGGCCATGCTGAAGGTGTACGACGACATTCAGGAGGAGTTGAAGGCCAAAACGGAGCTGTTGAAGCGGGAGACGTTGCGGGTGCGGGCTCTGGAAAGGGAAATTAAGGACTTGCAAAGCGAGTTTGAGTTCGACCGCATGGATTATCTGGAGACCATTCGCCGACAGGATCAACAATCCAAACTTTTGAGTCAGATTTTGGATAAGATTCAACCGTGTTTACGAAAAGATTGCAACTTCAGCAATTTGGATAAGATCAAAGCCGACAGTACGTGGGACGAGGATTTTCAACGGTGGAAACTTCCGGAATTGGTTATCGTTAAGACCAAACTACCTCCGGCGGGCATTCAACCCGGAGGAAGGACGCTCAACGGCTTCTCGAGTTTATCCAACGATAGATTATCCGGCGATGAAAACGAGGAAGATAAATTTTTACAGGTTAAAAAATTATTATTACGTGTGGAAAAAAAAAAAATTATAATTTAATTACAAATTTAATGTTCGATTGTGCGTAGAAATTAGAGCGCGGAGAACAAGAAAACATTGCCGGAAATTATTTCAAAACGAAACGGGCCAAAGAGCTTCTTCAATTGGCTCAAGAAGGAACCCCAAAACTTTTAAGTACTTAAACCAATATTCAAATTATTCGTTGGATTTTATCCTAACCTTATTATCATTTTTTTAAAGATTTAAGGAACCACAACACGCATCAATTGAGCGCCGGCTCCTTGACTTCTCCCTACATTTTCAGTAGCAGTTCTTTAGTCAACGGCTCCGCCACCTCCAATTCCGGTCCTTCGAGTCCGGAATCCAACATTAAGAAACCCCTGCGATTGGAAGCGCTACCCATCGCAGACAGCGCCAAGAAAATGAAGAGGAAGAAAAACGGACTGACCACCGCAACGGTCACCTGACGGACGAGAACAATACTGTACACAGAAATAATAATTATTACTGTGATATTTAAAAATATATAATTCTATTTTTGAAAAGAAAAATCAAAAAAACCACAAAACAAATCGCTATACATCTGTATTATAATATTCTTGTTTTTACACCACAAAAGGCTGCTGCTTCACACGAAATTTATTTATTTACACGCGTCATTTTTTTTTAAATTGGGATCCTGAAAAAAGTGGCCTACTACCACCAACTCATCTTATTTTTGGTTTTCCAAAATCAACCTTAGGCCAAATTTCGAGACTTCATCGCTATTGGTTTATAGCAATTGAGGCTCGAAATTTGACTCAGACAGAGCTGGGAAAACCAAAAATGCGCCGAGATGAGCTGCTGACGGCAGGTCACTTTCATAATTACAAAAATGACCTACTGTAGTACAGTATTATTTTAAAGAAGAATGTTAGTTTTTTTTAAAAAAAAAATTTAATGTGAATGCAGCTTCAGAACACACATGTTTTGCAAACTTTTGCTAATTATCAAGCTAAATTACTATTGGTATACTATGAGATGTTTTTCGTCAAAGTGTTTTTATTTAAAATTAAGATTTTAATATCATTTATATTATTTAAATTTTCATTATAGCCTTAAAAATTAACAAAATAATTGCCGCAAATTATTGATTTTAAATTATTGATTTTAAATTATTGATTATTTAAATATAAACACTTTTGCTATAAACATCCAGTTTTATAAATGTGACAATTGTACGCCAAATTTATTGCTCAATTATACAATTAAGCATACAAGTCGCAGCTATTGAAAACCAATTACTGTAATTCTATTATTGACGATTAGAAAAAATGTATTAGTTATCCACTTAATTACCACGTTCACTCCATTATTTTATGTTTAGCGGAAAAGATTTATGTTTGGCCAAAAAAAATTTAAAAAAAGTTATTTCTTTTTGAAACGTGCAGGCACTTTCAATGTGTTAAAATTTAAAGGAAAAAATTTAATTTAATTTAAAAAAAAAATTGTTATATATTTACAGGGTGCACTCGAAATGTTGGTTATGTCATTTATGTTTTGGGTATATCCTTGTAATTATTCTCTTTGTAATTTATTAACTTGTATAGATGAGTGCGTCTTAGCATTTTGTACAAATTTATAAAAACCAGTTTAATGGTTGGTAGAATAATTATTGAAAGCAAAAAAAAAAAAAAAATTATTTAATTATAAAAATGTACATTTTCAAAAGTCCAAAAAAAAAAACCAATGCTGTAAATGAAAAGTAATTGTTTTAAATTATCGATTGATATTAAATGACTGTGTGGTTCAAATTGTGTTAATGGTCAAAATTAAAATATAAACTTGTAAATAACAAAATTGTTTTTTTTTTTAACTTCTCGTTCAAATGAAAATTAAAATGAACTCAATATTTAATTTTAGATAATTATAAAAACCGTTCAGTAATGATGGACATAAAAATTGAAATGAATGCTGTTCGTAAATTAATAATAATACCGTAATGAACTTAACAATTGAAAACAAACAGAAAATCTTATTCAAGTTTAAAACAAAATCAGTTCAAAAATTAATTGCAAATCTTTTAAAATTAAATAAAAAAATCCAAGTGTGAAAATTTGACGACAAGGTGAAACATAAGGTTAACTATTGTACGGAAATACAATATAAAATTACAAATATAAAAATACAGTACTGTAATTACGTGTTGCAAATAATTACTGGAGCGTTAAACGTAACAACTTCTCGATAAATTTATCGGAAAATTAAGACAATTATTATGAAAGATTTATGATATAAATATTGACGCTTTAAATAAGTATAACATTCGTAAAATTTAATGTTATTATCCCCATCATTTCCCCCCCCCCCCCCCTCCCCCCTGCCCCAATTTAAAATATATATATTTTTAAGAAAATGTCCGTTCTGGGAATCACTTGTCAAATTCTCCCACTTATCATTTCGTGCCATTACTTCGAAAAAAAAATTGCGAAATGATAACAATTTATATTGTATAATCCCTATACAAAGCCTTGTATACGTGCGCAATGAGAGTTTCTTCATACTTCGCTTAAACGGAATTTCGCTTTTCCTCAATCAAATCTTTTGATTATAGTAATTGATCGTAAAAAAACCCCAAAAAATAAATAAATAAATCATAATTCGGTTAACTCTTGCGCTCAATTTTTCTGCTGATTAATGGCCGAAGGAAACAATGAAAACGCAGCACAAATGGTGGACAAAGTGGATTTGGCGAAAATTCCTCTCCGAGCTCTCAATGTTCCCAGCAGAAAAAGACTATCCATCGCTCTACTTCCGGAACGACTCTTTCCGACTCTCACAGGGATAACCAGGTACGCATTTACATGTAAAATAAAATTTTTTGAGGTCTAGGACTCGTTAGGACTACCATAATAATTTTAGAACAACTTGAGGGGGCGTTGTATACCAGAACTTAGCACTCTAATACCGCAGGTAGAACTAGTGTATAAAATGAGCGCAACCTTGAAGGTATAACGCGCTTAAAACAACACGAAATTTTGTTTGAAAACTAAATTATAATAATTATTCCATCAATCCATGATAAAAGTAATACCTGTACATATACAACTACAGTATTTATTAATGTTTACGTGAGGAATGTTAAGAATTTCTCACAGCAACATTCATTGAACTTGGTTTTACTCAGGTTTCATTACCCGCTTATTCAATTAATTTACTACCGTACAGTTAAAAAACCTTGAATTATATAATAATGTTTTGTTATTGTTCGTAAATATTTGTACGTGCATAAAATTGTGCCTTCTCGATTCATACAAAAAAACCTACCGGGTACCGGTATGTACTGTATTTTAAAAGCAAGTTGTGTTTATTATTTTTTCCGGAGAAAGAAATTTACGAGGAAATTTGTAAGGTTTTACCAGTACGCACGAAGGATTCTCAACCTCGTTACAACATAATATTTACCAAACTAATATATAATACTACACAGAGAGTGTATTTCGAATCAAAAACTTCCGCGCGAGCATTGTTGAAACATTCTCTACATTTTTAAGTGAGTAACGGCAATTAAACTTATATAACTTAACAAGGTAATTAAATTTTTTTAAATTTATTTAAAAAAAAATATATATATGCACGCATTTTTTAAAACTGTATTTTCCATCAGAAATTAAAATAGAGAATGAATTATATTAATCATAATACTCGATTTAAATGTTGTCATTATGTTCGATCAATTAATTTTTTTTTAAAAAATTTATTTTCAAGGGATTGGAAAGGGTTGTGCGAGTTAGCTGGTTTGGACCACGATTTCATCCAACTTTTGAAAACCAAATCCGATCCGGTGGAAAAAATGTTGGAGCATTTGGTAATAAAACAATTCACTATAGCCAATTTAATTAACATGTTGAAAATAATGGAGAGATTCGACGTTATTGATGACATTCAACCCTTATTACGTAATTATTTTTTTATTTCGTCATTTTAGCACTTCAAAAACTAATTTTTCTTACATTTTTTTTTTAAATAGAAAATGATGTTAATGATTTTATTGAAAATCAAATAAATAATAAACCAAATTTACGAAATTTTCAACGTGATAAAATTAACGGTAAGTTGTTTTTTTTTTTTTTTTAAAAAAATAAACATTTATCTGTATCGTACTAAAACGGTTTTTATTTTGCTTTTAAATTGAAATTTCGACTTTTTAATGTATTTTGAGCACATCACCCGCAGAGTTTTAAATAATTAGCTTTAAAAAAATCGTTTTAAAATCTTTTAAACAATAAAATGATCTTCCGCTGCCGTTCTAGTACTTGTACAGTAAACCAATTTATTTTTTCTTCAATATTTATGGTTTTTTTTTTTTTTTTAAATAGAATTAAGTAAAGTATCAACATTTTCAAAATCATCTTTCAGACCCACCAAACGTAAAAATTATCAACAAAAAAAATTTATTATTATTTTTTTAAAAAAAAGTAAATAATAAACCAAAAATTTTAAATTTTTAGTTCGCCAAAGTTGCGCGACGTACGACGCTTACGTGGCGTATAGCGAATCCGACGTGGATTTCGTGACTGAGTTAGTGGAAAAGTTGGAGAAAATGTATCATTTGAAACTGTTTATTAAACATCGAGACATGTCACCCGAAGCGGTCGAAGTAGAAGAGGATTTACTTCTTATTAACGAAAGGTATTTCAACCAATCTGCATTAATTCTTAATTAATATAAAATTTCTTCAATAAATTTTTTTTTTAAATAAAAATGTAGATGTAAAAAAATAATAATTGTCGTATCACAAGAGTCATTAACCGATCACTACTGCCAGTTTCAAACCATTTTAGCGCAAACAACAGCTGTCGGTAAGTCAAATTCAACTTTAACCCTTATTAAAATAATAATTTAGCAGCTAATTATAATAACTTAATGAAAAAAATAATTCTAGAACGCAGTTTATACGATCGTAAAGTAATCCCAATAATCTGCAAACCCTGCGTACTTCCGATCAGGTTCAAACATCTGGCGAAACTCGATTACACCAGGAAAGATTTTTTCGGAAGATTTTGGGATCGACTTTATTACTCAATCACCAACCAAATTTACAACCCACTCGCCGCATCAATTCCCAGCACGAATCCCAGCTGACATCAATTAACCGCTCGCACTTTTAATATTTTTAACACTCGGAGTAATAAATTTCAATTTTTAAATAATTCTATACCGTACCATTTTTTTTTTTTTCCTCGAAATTTATTTATTAAAATCGTCAAAGAAACTATTCTAAACTTTTCCATTAAGTACACGTCGTATAACCAAAAGTCGAATTCGTGCCGCGGGCATCAAAATGTCCTTGATCAGCGCTGAAAACAATGTTACTAATAGCGTGTTGCACCATATTTCTCGTACTCTGCGAATAATTCCGCAATTTATTTCCGATAAAAATGCCGAAACTTCGACACTCGTCGGTTTCACCGGTTCGACAACAAATTCTGCCCCGATTCGGTTCCGCCATAACCTCGACGTTACTAAATTCCGGAGGATCCGACGTATAAGAGTCGCTCTCGTTTACGTACATAACATTATCTTCTCCGGTGGAAATCCTGTTCTGATCGCTCGCTTCCGAAACCCCGTTTTCCGCCGGCGGAGACTGAGAACCGCTCTCGTACTCGACGCTCTCATCTTCGTTCGAATTATTTACATCCTCGGTTTTAATTGTCGTTTTCACGTCGGAAATTGCCCCGGTAGGCGACGACGTCTTTCTTTTAACATAATATTTTGGCTAAAAACAATTACCATCTATTATTATTATTATTGTTACTGTATTCGCTATACCGCAGGTACAAAGACAGCATTCACGAGTGACTCATATTTTTACCTCTACACTGTACCACGATCTCTCAGAGATCTTGCCAATACTGATCAAGGGAACCTACTGTAGGCTACATGGCTCATGCAGTGTAATTGCATTCTTACAATTATAACTACGGTTTTACGTGAATTACCTTAGCAGGTGGTTTCTTTTTCGAGCCTTTATCGTAGAGGAATGAGAGGCTTTTGAAGGCGAACCAACGAGACTCATACACTTTTCAATTTCCAAAATTTCGAAATAATTATTTATCTATCGATTAAAAAATGTATTATTGTTCTCCCTACCTTTGCCACATCTTTTGGTCCTACAAATCCTCGACTTTTCTCGTCGGAAAGAAGAGTCCAGGCTGACCATCTTCTTCCTGCATTCTTCTCCGTCCTTTCCCATCTCCTGCCCCACTTCTTCCCAAGCTAACATTTTGGCACTTTTGTTGTAGTAATCGGGATCTTTAAAATCCCAAAGCATGGTCCTGGCTTTGTAACACTCGATTAATTTTAAAATCGTATCCTTTCCCCATTCCATTCTACGAGAATTGCACTTGGTGATTATTAAAACTGTTATCAATTAAATTGCGCGATTCACTCTTGTTACAGTAACCTAAATTTAGGAATTTTTGAATCAAAAATATGTCGCAGCGCAACACCCAAATGATAAATAAATAAAAAAAACACTATACCTTAACTCTTATTAAGTTAAATACAACTCAATTTATTTTTTGTTTTTGGGGAAAAGTCAAGTAATAAATAAACAAAAAGTTGTTTTCATACAGCAACATCTTTCTGCTTTTTCCGTGATGAACCACGCATGCGCGTTGCGTTCTCCCAACAGGGGGAGCAGCAAAAGAAACAAACAAAAACAAACCTCAAAAATAATAAACGAGGTCAAACACTTCCAACTTTTTTTTTTTTTTGAAAATAATAAAAAAAAGTTATTCCAAAATAATATGCAAACCCCAGACTTCTCCAGACCTATAAAATAAAGATCAATTTCAAAAACAAAAGTTTAACTCCTCATGCGCCTCGCATTATCACGACGAGAACACAAACAAAATCACAAAAAAAAACAAAATTGGTCGATCGAACATGAAATTGTACTGTAGAATAATTCAAATAAAGGTAGTGGATGAAACTCTAAACGGGATCTAAATGTCCTTGATCGGCGCTAAAAATTATGTTACTGAACGCGTGTTGTACTTTACTTCTCATATCTTTCGAATAATTCCGTAACTTATTGCCGATGTAAACCCCGAAACTGTGGCACTCTTCGTCTTCTCCGGAAGAAATCCAGCTGCGGCTCGACGCGTGAAGCCCGTGGCTGGAGAAACCTTCGACGTGTCCCTGACAGTTCACAATTACCGGCATATTACCATTAATATTGCTTTGGTTCGGATCCTCGACCTCCTCTTCCACCAGCACGTGTCTGGAAGCGGAACGAATATTTTCGCTTTCGAATGTCATTTCTTGATGGCACAAATCGACATGATCCGCCTCCTCCATCTCGCTTTCCGAATCTATAGAAATAGTCTCGATTTTGACAACGTCTTTGGCGGCCAAGAAACCGATCTCTCTCCCATCCTCAGCTTCCTCACTTTCAAAACCCAAGAAGCTGGCGTCGTTATCTGTCGCACTCGTATCTTGACTGGATACAATCTCGGATTGAATCATCGACTTCTCAGTTTTCGACGAAATTCTTTTAGATTTTCGCTAACAAAAAAAAAAACAATAATTATTACCAACTATTATTTTTACAAAAACCAGTGATGTGATAAATAATGAATCGCTATATTTCTATGTAGCCTACACAATTCTACTCGCATGTTATCTAATAAACAAAATAGCGAGAAGAGTATTATAGCTCGCTCGACTCGTACTATTCAAAGCTCATAATAATTATATAACAAATTATTTTGCGTTAATTGATAAATTTTCTTAGCGCTAACGTTCTTCATCGCCAAAAATCATTACAGCCTAATTCACATTACGTTTTGAATGCTATATATTACCGGTTCTTCATGAACTTGGTGCTTCACATCTTTCAAACGAGTTCTAGCGGTATTCGAACTGGCAGCAGGCTTTAAATCATCTCGTTTCGAACTGACAGCAGGCTTTAAATCATCGTTCTTCGAACTGGTAGGCTCCAAATCATTGGTCTTCGACTTAGTCTCATTAGACTTACATGTAGTAGGTTTTAAATGATCAGCGAGAAAGTTGAGACTTTTGAAGGCGTACCAGGTGGAAGAGTAAACTACAGATTTTAAAAATTGAAAAATTAACCACATTTTTTTAACAGTTTCTCCCAAATCGTGTTCAACAAACCTTCTCCATTGCTTGCCGCGTTCAAAATCCTACATCTTTCTCTGTTAAAAACGCGGCGCAGATATTTCACTTTCTTGTGGCACTGTTCGATCGGCGCGTTGATCTCTTTGGCCAACTGTTTCCAAGCCATACTCGTTGGCCCCTTTTTGCCATATTGAGGATCGTTTCTATTCCACAGCACGATGCGCTTTTTATAACTCTGGATTAACTTACGGGCGTCAATTTTTCTTTCCATTACAATACAAATAAATTACAGTATTTTAAAAGATAAGCGGCTTTAAATTAAAGATTTCGTTGAATGAAAAATACTCTCGCCAAAATCCGTCGAACAGATCCACTCGTGAGCTCACTAGAGGGAGCAAGCGTAGGCTCGAAATGGCTGACTATTCTTTAACTCTTCTATTAGTGTTTTATTATTAAAATTATATTAATTATATATAAAAAAAAATATTACCGGTATAATATAAATTTTTTTTTTTAATTTCCGAAATCGTTAAAGACAAAAATAAATTTATACAATAGATCAAAACATTTATACATCATTCTATTTGTGTAGCTTGTACTTGGTAACATGATACTGTTGAGGTTCTAAATATCCCTCATCGGCACTGAAAATTACATTGTTGAGTGCGGCCATTACCATATATCTAGTACTACTCGGATACATTTTTAACTTATTTCCTATAAACAAACCGAAACTTTGGCACTGTGCATCTTCTCCCGGAGAGTTCACGATTTGTGGAGGAGGAGAACAATTATTATTCTCGTTCTCCGCTTCGCTTTCTGAGGAGAAACTATTGTTTCTCAATATAGTTTCTGGGTAGAAATTCTCGGTTTGCTTTTCCGCTACACTTTCTTGGACGAAACTCTCCCGCTCCGCTTCGCTTTCTCGGGAAAAACTTTGGTCCCTTAATGCTTCGGTTTCTGGGTCGAAATTCTCGGTCTGCTGTTCCACTACACTTTCTTCGGCGAAACTCTCCCGCTCCGCTTCGCTTTCTCGGGAAAAACTTTGGTCCCTTAATGCTTCGGTTTCTCGGTTGAAATTCTCAGTCTGCTGTTCAACTACATTTTCTTGGGCGAAACTCTCCCGCTCCGCTTCGTTTTCTCGGGAAGAACGTTTGTTTCTTATTACGGTTTCTTGAACGAAATTCAATGTCTGGTTTTCCCCTACATTTTGGTAAGCGAAATTCAAATTCTTGTTCTGGTTCGACGCTGGTGGTGCCTGAAATGGGTTTACCCGAACATAAGAATTGCTCTCGCTTGAAAAAATATAGTTCTGGATCGGTTCCGCCTTTTTTTCATCCTGATTTTCGTTTATCAATAAAGAATCATCTTCATCATCTTCCTGACTAGGTACACGGAAATCGTTTCTCATCCCTTCTTCGTCATCGTCGCTCGAATTACTTATGTCGGATGAAGACATCGAGTCCTCTTCTGTAGTCGTTTCGTCCTCGTAGAAGCTCTCTTTAGAAATCTTCTTCTTGCGCTTTTAACCACAAAAAAACAAAATTATTATTTTCCTGAAACTATACAAAGATGACAAACCCAAATTTTTGAAACGCAAATCGACATCTTATCGATTGAGTACGAGCCCCCCCCCAATTTGTTTGGTGTTAGGAATGTGTAATCAAAATTTGAAGGCGAAAGAGCTAGAACCCGCAATATACCTTCATTTTCGGAACTGGAATCTTTTTTTTCGGAATCTTGATTCGCGGAACCTTGTGGTTATCGTCGAGAAATGAGAGGCTTTTGAATGGAAACCATTGGGAAACAAAATCTATAAATAATAATTATTATGATGGAATCAAAATTCTATTTCGAGTACATTATGTTTTTTTTTTTTTTTTTTTGGGAGAAATTAATTTTTGCATTATTTACTTTCTCCATTCTTCATCTTCGACCGTTCTCGGCGTAACCTTTGGTTAAGTTTGCTCATTTTGTTTCGGCATTCTTGGCTGGTCAATCCCATTTTCTTACTCACTTCTTCCCAAGCCGCGGCTATCTCGCCTCGGTCGTCGTGTTTCGGATCGTCGCGGTCCCAAAACAAAGTTCGAGCTTTATAACTCCGGATTAACTTCAAACAATCCAGCTTTTTCTTCAAACTTTTTATACTTTCTAAGCCGTTCTCCTAGAAAAAACAAACAAACAAACATTCATTTCTTCGAATTTATAATATTATGTCGCATAATTTACATTTTAAGAGCAACTGTATACAGGCGGCCCCCTACTTTCGCACACTCTACTTTCGCACAATTCGCTATTTCGAACATTAATTTCTTTAAAAAA